>JBBPBX010052814.1:0-24067 GCA_038048925.1 Garcialebias charrua
GTATTTTTATTCTTACAGAATTTGTGTTCTCTCCATATCAGTTTGTTCATTCATTCATTCAACCTTTATTTATACAGGCTGGACTCGTTGAGCCACGGGGACTCATTTACAAGAGGGACCTGTCTCACTCGCACCTAGGGTCAATTTAGAGTTAACAATCAGCCTAACATGCATGTTTTTGGACTGTGGGAGGAAACCGGAGCACCCGGAGAAAACCCACGCATGCACGGAGAGAACATGCAAACTCCACCCAGAAAGGCCCCCGGACCAGGATTTGAACCGGGGACCTGCTCGCTTAGAGGCAGTCAAAGTCAAAGTCAAAGTCAACTTTATTGTCAGAACTACAATACAGGTAGTCCCCATTTACGAGCGCTCTGATCTACGAGGTTCCGGACTTACGAGCTGGCGAATTATTGGAAAAAACGCAAAAAATACTGAGTTTTCCTGTGTTTTTTCACCACAGTTCGTTAGCTAAACATGTGGACACACGTTTCCGATCATTTTTATGCACTCATAAGCAGTTTTTCGATGAAAAACGAGTGTTCGTAGTCGCGCTAGCAAAACCGTTCCAATTTACGAGCGAAATTCCGGACTTACGAGAAGCGTGGCGGCCGTTCCAAATTACGAGATTTCCGGTTTACGAGCGCCTCGTTGTAACGGATCTCGCTCGTAAATCGGGGACTACCTGTATGTACAGGACATACACAGGACCGAAATTGCGTTTCTCTCAGTCCCTCGGTGCAACAGTAACCATCTAAACACTAAACACTAAAACATTTAATAAACATAAGCATAAAATAGTAAAATAGTAAAAAAGTGTAACACTGTCCTGAGTTTTTTCATAATAGTATAAAAGTATGAAAATTTACACCAACACTGAAACACCAAACACCCCTAAAACACCAAACACCCAATGAACATAAGCATAAAATGAAATAATAAAAGTGTAATACTGTCCTGAGTTTTTGCATAGTAGTATAAAAAGTATAAAACGTATATCTATAAAATAAACTGAAGTTTCTAGCGTTGACATTTGCAAAGAGTCATCAACATCTCCAAAAGTTTGGTCTGTGTTGTAAAAAGCTGCACTTTGAACCTGCAGAAGGAATGTTGTTGTTGGAATATGGGGGAGATGTTTTGTTTTGGCTACTGGGGGGATGTTTTGAGCACACAAAAGACTTCAGCCCCAGGGGGTCACACACACCTAATGGAATGCAAATTCCTCAATCTGTCATTTTACAGTCTCCCATGGGAGCTATATGTAAAATATGTACAAGTACATATGTTTGGTATTCCTAGTGTTAAACACTAGGCATGTAACGAGATCTCGTTGTACGAGATCTCGCAATATTAAACTCCCGCGATATCTCTCGTTGAGAGGTAATGTTGTCTCGCGAGTCGCTAATGCTAGCGCTAGCAGAGCCCCTAGCAAGTCAGCGTCACGGACAGCATGGCTTCGCCGGATGAAGTTGCTATAGAAGACGCCCCAACTACTGATGGAGGGTCCCGGTGCCGCAGACGCCTCTACATTGATGGAGGGTCCCGGCGCTGCCGACGCTGCCCCGGATGTAAAGACACACTTGCGTAAACACCGGTGTGACCGGTGTTGCCAGATAGAGTCCCACCCACCCAAAGCACTCTTTACCCGCAAAAGTCAGAAGGAAAATCGCGGTGAACCGCCCAATCTGGCAACACTGGTGAGTGACGGCTGCAGATTCAGTGCTGATGCGGATATTTATGTTCAATTTTTGGAAAGTCCTGCGTGAATATCTATTTTTTTAAACAAAGTTGAACGTTCTAAGGTCTAAGGAGATTCAATCAGTAAAATGAAGACATCAGTTGGGTTTGTAATACATGTTAAAACAGAATAAAAGCCTTTTTGCGGCATAAAACCGATCTTTGAAGTTTTCTTGAACTAATATTAAAATCTCGTCTCGTTCTCGCAAGCTCTGTAATTTGTCTCGTCTCGTCTTGTGAGTTTTGTCTATCGTTACACCCCTATTAAACACCGCTAGTTTAAAAAAAAATCAGCTTGCACGTGTAGTGGAACACCTCATCTCTGATATTTTAGGCTTGACCTTCAAGTACACCTCTCTGCATCTCTTTGAAACTCTAAGTGTTACACTTTCTTGAAGCTCTCAAGGAAACAAGTGACACTATTATTGTTACAATTATTTTGAATTAATGGACACTAATTAATCAGATTGAACTTTCTCTTTAATGTGTGTTAATTCAGAATTGATCTACAGTATATTTTGTCATTTAATGATGATCTGTTACTTGCATGAATTAGACCCTTCTGCTGGTTTATTTCTGCCGAACAAGCAGGTTTTAATATTATGGTACAGTTCAGGGTAAACTTTTAACTTGCAACTTCCTTCTCTGTTTTGTCTGTGAAGTTAGCCATAATATTCTCTGTGTTCACAAGCGGCCATCTGGCCGATTCTGTAAACAGTTTTCCTGTTGTCCGTCAGAGACATTTCTGCCTATGGAAGCAAACTTCCATCTTTTATTTTAGGTGGGGAAGACCCCGCCTCCCATATAAAGATCCATTTCCTGCATTTTCAGGAGTGTAAGGAGAGAACTTGCTGCCAACTGGTTCCTCCTCTGGAAAAAGCTGGAAACGTCCCGGTCATTGTGTCAATTAGACCCACGTCTCAGCTGGAGTCACGGCAAAGCCTTGCCGTGTCCCAAACACTCATTTCTGAAATAATTTGTTTTCTGAAGTTTTATTTTGAAAATAAGTCAGTGTGATTGGGACCTGTTCCTGCCAGTGAAAGCGTGCTCCCGTTGTCTTCATCAGCCGTACACGCATGAAGTCGACTGGACGTGAGCTGGACCACACAGTCCGGTAGTGTCCACAAACTTCTCAGCCCTTATCTTCAGGGGACTATCGTCACCAGGTAAAGAGGTGTTGTTTGTATGCTGAACGCTCGGAAGTACAGCCGGACCTGTTCGGGGAAGGTTGCCACCCTGTACATTTCAAAATAATCAACTTCGGTTGACTTAGCTTTCATTTCTTTTATCTTTCAGTCTATTTCTTCCTTTTCTTAACACAGTGAAACTAAGTAATGTGCCAACAGTTTAAGTTCTAACTGTCTGTTTGTTTTAATTTGAATTCTTGTCAACGTAGTTAGTAAATCAGAGCTAATATCGATACAAATGTTTAATGTAATTGTATGATTATTTCAATAAAAGGTCTATTTTCTGATGGACCAACATAAGTTGAAGTCTCTCGTGAAATTACATTTTTCCTAGTCACAGTTAAAGCAATTTAATATCTGAAAAAGGGTGAACTCGCGAATTGGTGGTAAGTTTGTGCAGATAAACTCTGCTCAGACCTGCACATTTAAAATATAGGTAAGTCAGTAAACTGACCAAGAACTCCTATATCATTACAATAATGGTGGCCCTGTAAGTGTTTAAATACCTTACAGTGCCTTTATTGTTACACACGAAAGATGTGTTTTACTGGTTCTGTATTAATTCATATCACTAATGACAAAACTGTCTTTTAAATCAGATAATGAATGCGCTTATTCACGCAGAACGTTAGCTTGCTGAGCTAGCTATTAACAGGGAACCGTCAAAAACAGGCCAGATCACAGGGACCAGCTCGCTCTTTGTTTATCTCCAACTGTCTCTGTGTTTCAACCTCTAAGATCAGATACACATTTACTTGGGCTAACTTACCCGAAATTTGAAAAACCCGAAAATCGCAGCCTGTACGGTTCGAGAATCGCATTTTAACATATCGCGAGATTATCGCAAATGTGATTAATCGTTCAGCCCTACCCCTTACCGATAGCCTTGGCCCCCCCTTCGGGCCCCCTAGCAATAAAAGTCTAGCTCCGCCACTGGATGTTAGCAGAGCCACAGCGCAGTCAGACATGACAGCTGTCCGTAGAGTCCTTAATTAAAAAGCCACTGAACAGAATAGGTTTAGATAAATGTTCAAAAAGAAAAGGTGTCTAGTAAAATAAAATAAAATAACTTCTTAGCGCGTAGAAGCGGCGAACAAACGCGAACGTCATGCCAGCGTACTCTCCCGCCTACGTCCAAACCATCTGCAGGTGCGCACCTGTGTGCCTACATAGCTTCTCTGATTTTCCCAAATATTTCCAAAATAAGTGTACAAAGTACCAGTGTAATGGGATTTATTGATCCATTTATCTGTACTCAATGTTAGTAAGTACAGGCAGTCCTCGGGTTAAGACGGCCTCGAGTTACGACGTTTCGTGGTTACGACACATCTCTTCTACTATGGACAGACTTTTATTGAGTTACGCAACGGCCGCTGTGGCGGAAGAATACAGTATTGTACTGTACGCGGTGCGGCGGCGGAGGGATACAGAGGCGGAGGGATACACAGGTGAAGGGATACACAGGCGGAGGAATACAGAGGCGGAGGAATACAGAAGTGGAGGAATACGTTACGTACTGTAAACGCTCTGGATCGGGGTTGACTGCAGAACCAGCGGTGAAGCAGTGGAAAAGTACAGGCGGAGACCTTACTGTAAACGCTTTGGACCGAGGTTGACGGCAGAACCAGCGGTGAAGCAGTGGAAAAGTACAGGCGGATACCTTACTGTAAATGCTTTGGACCAAGGTTGATGGCAGAAGCAACGGCGAAGCAGTGGAAAAGTACAGGCGGAGACCTTACTGTAAACGCTTTGGACCAAGGTTGATGGCAGAAGCAACGGCGAAGCAGTGGAAAAGTACAGGCGGAGACCTTACTGTAAACACTCTGGACCGAGGTTGACCGCAGTTTTACATCATAAACGGAATACGGCAGATGGACCGAGCTGGATGGCGGTTTTATGTCGTAAATGTATTAGAGAATACGGCAGAGGGACAGAGGAATACGGCGTCACCAGCATCCCAGCGGGCCACAACTCTTTTTTCCCTTCATTATGGCTCCCAAACATATGTTTTTTGATAATTATCTAGGGTACTGTGTTAGGATAGTGCTTGGTAATACAGTACTGTACATGTATATGGTGCAGTATGTACGTATATTTCGACATGTCGAAAATAGGTTTACGACGCCGCATAGGAACAGATCTAGGTCGTAAGTCGAGGACTACCTGTACTCAAATGTACTGTAGGTGATTTAAATTGGTTTGAAAAAATGCTGAATAAGTGCATCCCTATTATCCAAAAACTAAAATTTAATTTTCTCTGCAAATATTTTAGCTTTAATGGAATATAGAGTCCATCATTTTAAATTGAAATTTGAAATTTAAACATAAAATCTAGACCAACTAATATACAATGTCTGGAACAGAATGTTGGCAAGATGGCTAAAATTGTGCTCATATCTGGAGATGAAAAAATATCCAACTCTAAACTACTGTTGTTCCAAAAAGGAAACTATGAATCCTATTACAAAAAACTGTCCTTTAATGTGATTAATTCAGAATCCCCTCCTAAATGCCATCTCCAAGTTACAGTGGGGATGCTGGGTACAATTGCACAGTTATATACAGTTTTATACAGTTATAGGTGCAATGTCAGTACAATTACCAGAAGGGTTGAAAAATAGACAAAAGCCAAAACAGAGTAATTTGATGAACCTATGATAGGACTATGATTCAAAGCACGTTTTTGAGAAAACAGAAAAGTGACTATGGAAAAACTCCATGGATGAATGCAATGTTCCAGTTCCAAACTAACAGTTTCACAGATTTTATGAGAAAAAAATGTTTGGCAACTTTAACTCTATCCATCCATGCATCTATCTATGCATCCATCCATCATCACCACCAGTTCTTCCTTTTCAGGTCATGGGGGTCACTGGTGCCCATATCTAACAAGCACTGAGAGGTGGGGGACACCTTGGACAAGTTGCAAGTCCATCACGAGGGCAACTTAATGTAATTTAGTTTTCTTTCCCTTGCTTAAATATTTGTGTTCCCCTGTATTTTGTCACTGTAGGTAACAATGTTTCAATGTTCTTATTTGTGTTCTGCTGGTATTTGCATTTTTTTGCAATTGCTGTTTAATTATTTCAACTTGTCAACTGTTCAACTGCACTCAGTGACATATTAGCTATTTTAACTTAGACAAGAAAGTTAATTCTCAATAGGTATTTTAACTTAGGTTTTGTCACATTTGCAGTAGCTCTTATGATATCTGTCGTGATCACCTGCTTCTCAGCCTCCTTCCACAGGTGTTCCTGATCGCCTAATTAGTGAGTCAGCTACTCTGCCCTCCAGACGTTAGTCGAGCGTTGTCCTCTCATGGTGTCATGATCTGGTCCTGCTCTGCCTTCCTTGTTCCATGGTTATGCTCTGCCTTCCTCGTTCCACGGTCCTGCTCTGTCTTCACCGGGACACCCCCTCGGGGGCTAGGTAAGTTATCGCTGCCCTGTCAGCATTCCCGTGTTCCGGTAGAGCGGCATGTAATTGCCATTTTTGTCTCCCCGAGCCATCCGGTCCTTCTGGAGGAGGTTCCAGCCCTTCCCCGCCGGGTCTAGGTCCTCCTGCGAATGGGTTCTACTCTCTCCTCGCCGGATCGTGACAGAATGCTCGACTAACGTCTGGAGGGCAGACGAGCTGACTAAATACTACTCACTAATTAGGTGATCAGGAACACCTGCGAATAGAGGCTGGGAAGCAGGTGATCATGACAAGATCAGTCCTAGTATCTTTTATTTTTCTTCCTGGTGGAAGATTTGTTCCTTCTTGTCCCCAGTATACTCCCCCGTACGTCCATACGCAGAGGTATGCACGTACGTACGCAGAGGTACAAGCGTACCCCCGCAGGGCATGGACGCGCAAAGCAACATTTTTACGACCGCGTACGCAAACGCGGTGTCACACAATAAACTGCCCGGCGCTGGACTGTTTTGTATGTGACACCAATGTATTAAATTCCCCTTCTTCATCCCTGATCTGGACTTTTCTTTTGTTTTTTTTTTGCCAAAAGGCAGTGATCTCTTCCTCCTCCGTTGACTCCTTGACTGAAATGATGACAACTGAACAAATTTGTCATGAGCTAATTAAACTCAGGTCCAACGTGGCTGTGGGAGGTTCTGGAGATTTCCTGGTGTGCTGGTCTGATGTGTGGACTGCAGGACCAGCGCTCCCTGTTCTTTTTTTTTTTTAGAACTTTTTATTAACAACATATAAACACAGAACACCGCTGCGGCTAAGGCTGCCAGCACTTTTTTATTTATTTTTTTGACCCGTCAATCAATTCAGTAGGTGTGTCAGCAAATGACCAATCGGCGACCTCAATTTGTCCCTTAGGTAAATGCTCATTGTCTGTGGAGCTGTGCTGCAGCCGCTCAGGGTGGATACTCGAGTATGATGTCTGAACCCTCTGCGTACAGTATTAAGCGTGAACGGACGTACGTGGGAGTATACTGAGGGCTTTAGTCCCTTCGTGACTTCCTTTTGATAACTGGTGACCGACTTAATCAGAGATCTGCGACTCCGGAAAATGATAGTCCCGGACAACCTGCCTAACGAAGTCACTTTTGAGATCTCCGATTTACTCAAAATAACAAACATTGATCTTCTCAGCCTCTGCGTGGCTCTGCTCTGGTTGGACACCCCTCTCTGCTTGAACCAACATCAAATCTGGCCTCTTTAAAATTCAGCAATTCCAGCCTGAGGACTTTCAATTTTGTTTTCAGCTTGGGGGTCACCACAGCAAACTAAGTTGCACGAAGACTTGGCAATTATTTTTACACTCGGATGTCCATCCTGACGCAACTACAAACCACCAAGCTACCACAGCCCTCTGTGTGGAGCAGAGAGCTGCTATCTAATGCATATGGGGGAGCAGATGGTGGGCGTTAAGGGCCTTGCTCAAGGACCCAGAGAACTTTCAGTTAAGAAGATTTAATCTCCCCCATGTACAGTTTAGATCCAAGCCTGTGGGTTCAAGGTCAGACGTTCGGGCCGGCCTCGAAGGAGCAAAATGTTGATTAAAAATATCCTCTATTCATCTTACTTACTCAAAGAAGCCACACTCGAGGAAACAATAAGGTTCTTAACCGGTTTTACTTACAAGGGCAGACTTTCACAACAGGTTACACAGATGTACAGAAGTTTAACATGCATGGAGCCCAGTCTCGAGAATCTGCCATTGGCAGCGTGCAATAATTGTTTTTATACGCTTATCATTTCTCAGCTCACAGGCAGGCATTAATGACCTTGGCCATCCAGTTGCACTTGCAGGAACAAATCAGCTGTCTCTGAGAGAGAAAATAACTCTCTGATAACTCAAACACCTGGTTCATGAGCAGTTAACATTCTCAGCCAAAATAGTTAAAAAACATCCATAAAGCTTGACCAAAAACTCCCTGACACCTGGTTGCTGGCACTTTTAAACACCCCACAGTTCATCACCACAATATAGTTATTTCCCTGCTGTTTAATAGCTGAACATTCTCTACTTGGATTTGTTGTATAGTCCTGTCTATTCCATATGTTAAGTTCTTGGACATCACTGTATGATTACAGAAAAAAAAACTGCTGTGTATGTAAAGTGCAATTATTTAAGTAGCTAAGTGTGCATGTGAGAAGGAATTAGGGCTGAACAACTAATTGCATTTGCAATAATATCGCAACATTATAGAATGAGATTTACTAATTGTGAAGGCTGCAACTTGAAAGTGAGCGGAGCAAAGCAGAGCAAGGAGAGGGGGGAGTTAACGTTGCACTTTAACCGGTTGCATAGTGGCGTCAGGCCCAACAGAAGCTGATACATCTGTAAGTTTGGTACCAAACAAATGATACAGCGGTGGTGGGATGCATTACAAACAATGATGAGTCCAGCTACAGACAGGAGGTGGAACACCTGGAGAGCTGGTGCAAAGAGAACAATCTTCACATGAATGTGAAGAAGACAAAGGAGATGATTGTGGACTTCAGAAGGAACAAACACACCCATGCCCCACTGAAAATAGGTGGGTCTGCAGTGGAAGTGGTCTCCAGCTACAAATACTTGGGTGTACACATGAATGATAACCTCAGCTGGAGCAACAACACCACCAGCCTGATCAAGAAAGGTCATCAGAGACTCTACTTCCTCAGACGGCTGAGACGAGCTGGTCTGAGCAGCCCAGTCCTCACCTCCTTCTACAGGTGTGCAGTGGAGAGCATCCTGTGCTCCAGCATCAACGTGTGGCATGGAGGCTGCACAGTTGAAGAGAGGAAAGCTCTGCAGAGAGTGGTGAAGGCTGCACAGAAGTCTGTTGGAGTCAGTCTCCCCACCATCACAGACATTTACACCTCCAGATGCAGGAAAAGAGCCACCTGCATCATGAAAGACCTCACTCACCCAGCACACTCACTCTTTGCCCCACTCCCCTCAGGACGGAGGTTGAGGAGCATCAAGTGTAGAACCACTAGACTGAGGAACAGCTTCTACCCTGAGGCTGTTAGACTCATGAATAAATAAAAATAAAATAAAAAATAAACACTGCAAAATATCACATCATACTGATGCTGATCTGTTTTCTTGTTGCTGTGTTCATCTGTGTTCATCTGTGACCATCTGCTCATACAAACTCATGTTCGTGCTGCTGTGTATTACTAGTTGATGTTTTTCTTAGTTAGTTCTAGATGTTATTACTGTTTTTCTCTTTCATTTGTTGTTGGATGTAACTGGGACCTCGTGTACATAATCTCGTTTTCATCTCATGTACCACATGCGGTGCAAATGACAATAAAGACTCTCTGACTCTATAGCCGTGTTTCCATCAAGGTTTCTAGGTGCGCATTTTGAAGTATCGCAGCAGAAAAGCTTAATGGAAACGGCAAAATCCGTATTTACTTTCTCAAGTTCGCCAAAAAGTTTATACGCTCGCTTGAGGTGGTTTTTGGGATGTTCGAAAATGAGCAGATGCGCACAGCGACAGATGGAAACACATTTGCCGACTCGTGCTGCCGAAGCGAACATTCACGTCACGTGACTGATCAGCTGTTTCCGCTCCGGACAACATGTAACATCGCTAAAACTAGTTTGTATGACAGAATAAATACAACTCGACCGATAGCAACACGTACCTGAAATATTCTCTCCATTTTGACGAGATGTGTGGCCAGGTTCTGTTTTCAACTGCTACTTCCTGTTTACTGTAGACATGCGCAGTGCTCACGTCTGACGTAATGACGCTGACGTCTGACGTAATGACGCTGTGCGTGGCTTGGTAGATGCGCTTCAAGCCAGCAGATGGAAACACTTCTGCTTCGCATTAATTTGTATTTACATATTTGCGAGATTTCAAAAATTAGCTCAAAAATCGAAATGAAAATGGATGGAAACACAGCTTATGACTCTGACTCTCTGAAAGAGGGACAGTACGTCCGCCGTTTGGAATGACGTTGGCTCTAAAAAAGAAGACGCTGGACAACGACATGTATTGTGCAGAACCTGCCTTTTTGCTAATGTTACCTCTCAAGGTAACACCACAAATATTTATCAATACTTAAAAAAACACCACAAAGCCTTTTACAATAGTTGCATGGCTAGAATGTCAATGACCAGTGCTTCAGCTTCAAGTAAGCAAAGTAACAGCCGACAGGGATCACTGACCAAACTGTTTAAAGGTATTACTCTGTATATGATTCAAAATGGCACACAGAAATAACTTGAGCAATAACAGAGTTCATAATGAAAGACATGATGCCCTTTAATATAGTGACCAAGCCTGAGTTTACAGCTTTGTTAAACACAATAGATAAGGTACAGAATGCCCTTAGAGCTATACAAAAAATACAGAAAAAGAGTTGCAGCGGAGCTGAAAACAGTGGAGTTTTCTGCAACTGTAACAGATTGATTTATTGCTTGTGTTCATTGAAATAACATGAGAAGTAGACATTAAACATTCTCCTCTGCCCTCCACACAGCTCTCAGTGAGGGACTGAGAGAAACGCAATTTCAATCCTGTGTATGTCCTGTACATATTGCAGTTCTGACAATAAAGTTGACTTTGACTTTGACACATCTGGACACGAAGGATTCTTATGTTAGAATGCTGTTCATCGACTTCAGCTCGGCATTCAACACCATCATCCCCCAACAGCTCATCCATAAACTGGACAGTCTGGGGCTGAACACCTCAATGTGTAACTGGCTGCTAGACTTCCTGACCGGGAGACCACAGACAGTACGGATCGGGAGTAACACATCTAGCACCATCACATTGAACACAGGGGCCCCACAAGGATGTGTGCTGAGCCCCCTTCTATTCACCCTGCTAACACACGACTGCACACCATCGTACAGCTCCAACCACTTCATCAAGTTTGCGGACGACACAACAGTGGTAGGTCTCATCAGCAACAACGATGAGACGGACTACAGGAACGAGGTGAGCCGCTTGGCCTTGTGGTGCGGACACAACAATCTCACTCTCAACGTGGAGAAGACAAAGGAGATTGTCGTGGACTTCAGGAAGAGGGATGCACAACATGCCCCTCTGACCATCAACAGCACCGCAGTGGAGAGAGTGGACAGCACCAAGTTCCTGGGAGTGCACGTCTCAAAGGACCTGTCCTGGAGCAGGAACACTGCAGCACTGGCCAAGAAGGCTCACCAGCGCCTCTACTTTCTCCGCAAGCTGAAAAGGGCTGGAGCTTCAACCCCCATCATGTGCACCTTCTACAGGGGTGCCATAGAAAGTGTCCTGACCAGCTGCATCACGGTGTGGTTTGGTGCATGTACTGCATCATGCCGCAAGAGCCTCCAGCGCATCGTGAGAGCAGCTGAGAAGATCGTCGGCACCTCCTTGCCCTCACTGCAGGACTTACACAGCAAACGCCTCACTCGGAAAGCCCTCTGCATGGCAGGTGATCCCACACACCCACTACACAGCCGCTTTAGACTGCTGCCATCAGGGAGGAGACTGAGGAGTCTCCAGGCTCGTACCAGCAGACTGAGAGACAGCTCTGTTCATCAGGCAGTCAGAATGCTAAACACTCTGCCTGCTCTGCCTCCCCTCCCATTTGAACTGCCTTAACACAAAAAACTTTCTCACACATTACCACTCAACACAAAGTTTTTAACACTGGACCCTGTGTCATCAAACGGGTTATTCACTAAACTAATAATAATAATAATAATGAATTCAATTTATAACGCACTTTTCATTAATGAAAATCTCAAAGTGCTACAAGGAGCAACAGAATTAAATGACAATAAAACAGACAATAAAACAAATAATAAAACATTTAAAATCAATAACAATATCAGCTAAGATCAAAAGTAGAATCATGAGGAGGTAGAGTATGCTCGGTCGAAAAGAAAGGTCTTCAAGTCGCTCTTAAAGTCAACCACAGACTGTGGGGCTCTTAGACAGTCAGGAAGAGAGTTCCACAGGCGGGGGGCAGCCACACTGAAAGCCCGGTCTCCCATGGTCCTTAATTTGGTTCTCGGAATGTGAAGGAGATTGCTGTTCTGTGACCGCAGCGAACGGGTGGATGAGTATGGAATGAGAATATCCTTCAGATAATCTGGTGAAGTTCCGTGTAAGCATTGATGTGTAATGAGAGCAGTTTTGTACTGAATTCTGTAGGCAACAGGAAGCCAATGAAGGTTATGGAGAATTGGCGTAATATGTTCAAATTTACGAACTCTCAACAAGATCCTTGCTGCACTGTTTTGAATATATTGAAGTTTCTGAAGGTTTTTGCCAGGGATTCCAATAAACAGGGAGTTGCAGTAGTCGAGCCTGGAGGAGACAAAAGCATGGACGAGCTTCTCAGCATCGGAAAAAGTTAGGGATGGGCGAAGTCTGGAGATGTTTCGAAGATGGAAGAAGCAAGTTTTAAACAGATGCTTAATGTGATTTTCAAATGTAAGATTGGAGTCCATTTTTATTCCAAGATTAGTAACAGAGGTGGAGAGGGGGATGTCTTGTCCAGAAAAGGAAAGTCTTGTTATAGGAGATGTTTGTACCTGGTGAGGGGTGCCAATCAGTATGGCCTCAGTCTTGGAGCAGTTTAATTGAAGAAAGTTCTGATTCATCCATGCCCTAATTGCCTCCAGGCAGGCAGAGAGGGCAGTGAGTGAAGATGGAGATGACAAGGTGGAAGATGAGGATGCTCCAGTCCTGATGTAAAGCTGTGTATCGTCGGCATAACAGTGAAAAGAAATGTTGAACTGATTAATAATTTGACCTAAAGGCAGCATGTAAAGGGAAAACAGCAGGGGCCCCAGAACCGACCCCTGAGGGACACCACAGGAGACACAAACTGTCTGGGACGTGGCGTTGCCAAGACTAACACATTCCAGCCTATTGGAGAGGAAAGATTTGAACCAGTCCAGGACTGTGTCGCAGAGACCGACCTCCACATGAAGACGGTGGAGGAGGATATTATGGTCCACAGTGTCGAAGGCTGCAGTGAGGTCAAGGAGGACAAGGATGGAGGGAGAGCCAGTGTCAGCAGCCAAGAGGACATCATTGGTAACCCTCAGCAATGCAGTCTCTGTACTGTGAGCTGCCCTAAATCCAGACTGGAACTTCTCATACAGGGAGTGTTGTTGTAGGTGGTCCTGCAGCTGAGCAGCAACAGCTTTTTCCAGCACTTTAGACAGAAAAGGGAGGTGTGAAATTGGGCGGTAATTAGAAAAAATGTCGGGATCCAAATTAGATTTTTTCAGAAGAGGCCTAATGATGGCGGTTTTTAGAGGCAGTGGAACATGACCAGATTGTAGAGACTGATTTATTATTTGAGTGATAAGTGGGCCTATTGCAGAATGATTGGTTTTTATGAGAGAAGAGGGGAAAGGATCCAGGGCGCAGGATGAAGGCTTCATTTTCTTGATGATGGCCTCCACCTCACTCTGAACAACTTCGTCAAAGCTGTTTAGGGTCCCAGAATGCAGACGGGTGGGTGGCACACTGAGAACGGGGAGGTTGTGGAGCTGAGATCTGATAGTGTCAACTTTGGTTTTAAAAGATGAAAGAAACAGGTCACATTTTTGAGCAGAGTCCTCAAGAGTTTGCTTAATGGGATTAAGCAGACGAGTGATTGTGGAGAAGAGCTGTTTGGAGTTTCCAGGGCAGGTGTTGATGATGTTAGAATAATATTTGGAGCGTGCTTCTTTAAGAGAATAGGCGTATGCTTTTTGATGTTCTTTATATGCCTGCTTATGCACAGACAGACCAGATGATTTTACACGTCTCTCAATAGCACGGCCAGTTGCCTTCATCTTGCGCAGCTCATCAGTGTACCAAGGAGCTGAGCGCGAGAAAGACACCAGTCTTGTCTTTAAGGGGGCGTGTAGGTCCAGGAGCTCCCGAAGAGATTGGTTGTAGTAATCCACAGAGTCATCTGCAGATTAAACTCTCGGTCATGTGCTCATTCAGTTTGCACTACTTCTCATATTTGCACTAATGTTTGTATTACATTACTGCCTATAGTCATACTACTGTTTACATTCACTGTTTACATTTATTAATACGGTTTACATTTATTACTACTGTTTTACATTTATTACTACTGTTTACATTTACACTACTTTTATATCTACACTACTGCTGATACATATACAGTATTCTCTGACTAGCCTTATCTAAGGATGCCAAATGTGCCTTATGTGCCTTACTGCATATGCCACTTTGCCTCTATACCAACATCAACTACCTCATACATATACTGTGTACATTAACTCATATGCTGCTGTGCCACTCTTTGCAAATGTCAATGCTAGAACCTTCAGTTTATTTTATAGATATACTTTTTATACTACTATGAAAAAACTCAGGACAGTATTACACTTTTATTATTTCATTTTATGCTTATGTTCATTGGGTGTTTGGTGTTTTAGGGGTGTTTGGTGTTTCAGTGTTGGTGTAAATTTTCATACTTTTATACTACTATGAAAAAACTCAGGACAGTGTTACACTTTTACTATTTTATGCTTATGTTTATTAAATGTTTTAGTGTTTAGTGTTTAGATGGTTACTGTTGCACCGAGGGACTGAGAGAAACGCAATTTCAATCCTGTGTATGTCCTGTACATATTGCAGTTCTGACAATAAAGTTGACTTTGACTTTGACTTTTGAAAAATAACTGCATACTAAATTGCAATCGCAATATTGAGGTTAAAAAAAAATTGCAATTAGAATATTTTCCAAAATCGTTCAGCCCTATAGAAGGAATAGAGAATATAGCAGATTAAAAAGTTTTTTGTATCACTTAAAACTAAGTTTAAAAGATAGTTTGAGTTTGGACCATTCAACCAGTGATGGTCTGACCACTCACACTGCAGGTCTTCTTGTATTCAGTCACTGGGTCTTATCACAGCCTGTCTGAACAAAAGCTTGTGATTTTATCAGATAAGCTGCAGCGCGACACACTGACATCAACTATGGGCCTGGTCTGTTACTGAGGAAAGCTCAGTCAGCTGAACAGGCCAGAACATTAAAAACTCATCAGTACTATTTAAAACTGGACCAGGAGAATAATTAAAGAACATATTATTGATTGAAGTGTTCAAATGTGATGAGCAAGAAATGTATATGTTTAGAAACCAATTTCACACACACACAGAAAAAGCACAATAAAGGAAGTGGAAATGATTGACAAATAACTCCCTATTAAATCTTATTGAAATAGTTTAATTATATGTTATTTAGGTTTTACTTGAAGTGTTTGCCTTTTATCCAGGAAAATGGAAAACAACAAAGTGGGCACACAGAGAGGCAGTGCCATCATGTCTTCTCAGCAGAATTAGGAGTCGGCTGTAAATCACCAGCAGAGAGGAACTGCAACTAGAGCATTTACCGTCCACAGTGTTTGTTTTTACTGAGTCACACTCAAATCAGATCAATTTACATCCTTCCTCGTTTCTAGACAAAACACAGCTGGACAACAAGCTATTCCTGCGGAAGAACCTCAAAACTAATCTTTGTTCTCATTAGAAACCAAATGATAAAAACAGAATCAATGAACAGGGAAAATGATTGTAGAGAATGTGTTAAACCAAATTAAACCAAACAGCTCCATTTCACACTGCACATCATGTGAATCCATCTGCACGAACAGATCTCATCAGCAGAAAAAAAAAGCAGCAAGTTCAAAAAAAGGGAGTGTGAAAAAAAAAATCCTTCACAAAACCCTGTTAACACAACTACGGGGCTTTTATTATGTGATCAGCTCACTCACTTGCAATATATTAGACATTTTTAGTTTCTTAAAAACAGTTATGCTCAGTTATTTTCTTTGAACTGCTTTGAATCCCAGGTATGCAACATTTATTTGACATTCCTGTTTTGGTGTTGCATTGTCCAATTAAGGACATCTACACTCAGATAATTCTTTTTTTTATTCAAACAGGAAATATTAACTTGGTGGTATGGTACTTCAGTGGGTAGAGCTGTTGCCTCTCAGTGAGAAAGTCACTGGATCAATTGCCAGCAGAAGACATTTCTGGGTGGAGTTAGCATTTTCCCTCCATGTGCACGTGGATTTACTCAGTTCCCTTATCAGTCAGGTTTGCTCAGTGCAACATATGACTATGGGAATTGCGCCGCCGCGCGGTTCACCTGAAGTAATACATTCACGCCTTTTAAGGCAGGTGGGCGTCAGCAATGAGGCCCCGCCCTCTTTGTATAAAAGGGACTGACACCCCACCTTCATCCTCTTTTATGCCCTTCACCTCGCTTATACCTGAACTTCGTTGGACTCTCTCTGTGACTGCATCGCTCGACTGGAGGTGAGCTCGCTCCCTACCCTGAGCGTACAGAGAAATTTCCTTTGTACTGCTGGGTTAGCGAAAGCTAGCCCAATGCCTTTTATTTAACCTCAAGGTTTTTTCTTATCTTTTAGCAGCTTCGCTCAACTGCGCTAACTGCGTCACTAGCTACCTGGCTTGTGGAGATTAGCAGGCTAGACAACAAGAGCGACTCGACGAAAGGATGTCTTCGGACCACGTTAGCTACAGCTAACTACAGCTCGACTCTTCTCAGCCATGGCTCCAGAGAAGGGAAAGCGAAAATCCAAAAATTCTAAGAAGACCAGCAGGCTAGCGAGCCCCAGCTCCCGAGCCTGTCCTAGCGGCTGCGGCTACTCCCTTTCGGTGACGGACACCCACGAGGCCTGTCCCATCTGCCTGGGGATGTTCCACGCTAAGACAGCGCTGGAATCCCCCGAGTCCTGCCCTCACTGCAGCCAGATGCTGGAGGCTATGAGACATCGAGTGGACATCGTGGTCAAGGCTATGGGTGGCTCCGTGGCGGCGCGGGACCCAGACCTCACAGAGGCACTCACTCCCACACTGGAGCTCGAGGCCGTGGACCTGGAGGACAGCGGCCACGCTGACTGGGGGGACAGTATGGACATGGCGGCCCCCGTCGGGGACTCCACCGTCGAGTTTGATACCAGAAGCCTGTTACGCGCATATGAGCTCTCGCTAACAGCTTCGGGTGAAATATCAGACGTTGAGGATGAAAATGAGGATGAGGGAGAAGAAGAGGACTTCTTCCAGAGCCCCACGACAGCTCAACCAGAGACAGATGTCTCCATCCCCGCTCTGTTCGACCTGTGTCGCAGAGCGGCGGACACGTTGCGGATCAGCTGGCCAGAACCCCCACCTCGCCAACAGGTTACGAGGTTAGCGGAGAACTACTTCTTCGCGAAGCAGCAGCCAGCCACGAGGCACAGGATGCCAATTTTTCCAGATTTCCTGACAGAGCTGACTCGCACATGGGCTGAACCCAGAGCTCCCATGCTTCTGCCACTCTCCCAGTTCCTCGACGTTGCCGGCATGGAGGTAGCAGGTATAGCCACCATCCCGCAGATGGAGGACACACTGACGGCCCACTTAGCACCCAGAACATCGGGCTCCAAGCCAACTCTGCCCAGCAAGGCCTGCCGCGCCTCGGCCTCCCAGCTTGAAAAGTGTTACCGAGCTCAGGGCCTCGCGGTCAGCGCCATGAATGCCTTGGCCATGATGCAAGCCTACTTGGCGGAGAAGCTGCAGGAGCTCCAGGTAACAACGAACAAAAACAGTACGGCAGAAATCCTGGAGGAAGCCCACAGGGCCACAGACTTTGTCCTTAGGATGATGGGGACCGTGGCCATCGCTCAAGGGAGATACATGGCTGAAGTGGTCATCGCCTAGCGCCATTTATGGCTGACCTTGACTGACCTACTAGAGGGCCAGCGGTACCCGTTTCTCCACCACCCGATCGAGCCGGCAGGGCTCTTCGGAGGGGCTCTGGAACGTATCCAGAGCAGGCTGGAGCAAAGATGAAATCAGGCTGAGGCCCTACGTGAGGGGATGCAGAGAAAAGCTTCCCCCCCGCCCCAGAGAGGCCAGTGGGAGCAGAGCCGTGCAGCATTGACACTGCTCAGCCACATGCCGCCCTCCACAAAAAAGGCCAGCGTTCGACGGAGAGCAACGGCCGAGACCCGCAGCAGGTCCGCCTCAGGCTAGCCAGGCTTGGTCCAGGAACAAGTTTGTTTCTCGCCAAGCGGTCCCGCCGAGATCTTCCTCGACAAACCGGGACCGAAGGCAGAAGTTGGCCTGAGGAAACGGGACCACTTCAAAGTTTTACAGGTTCGCCCGCCCATGAGGTACAGGAACCCAGACTCTTTAACCCAGATTTTATGTGTGAAATGCAACAAAAAGCTGGTGACATTTGTGTGTACACAAGACATGTTTCTACTATGTGTGTAAAAAAAGATGATTTGTTATTTAAAACACGAAAATAAAGTTTCAAAAGCACATCCTGCCCTATGTCTTGACACAAAAAAATACAGCACCATTTTTATGAAAACAGTCTTGATAAAGGGAGTAGGGAATTTCCCCTCCTCCCTCGTGAAACACAAGGTGGCAGGCAAGACAATGAGCCTCAGCGGGTCGTCAGGGGACTGTCTACCACACGCAGACTTCTTGGCGACCGCTGGCGGACAGGTCAGCTCGTCGAAGGGTGTTCGGGTGAGGGTCACTGCTCCCCCCCGCACCCTTGACACAAAAACAACCCAGAATACACATGCCCCACAGGCTCAGAGCACACGCTCAGGCCTGGAGGGCGTGTCATCCAAACACGTGGGTCATGTCAACTGTCAGTCAGGGCCTCCGGCAGCAGTTCCACAAGCGACCACCCCCTTTCACGGGGGTGCTGCTGTCAAACATGAACCCAGACCGTGTCCACGTTCTATGGGAGGAAATCACTACAATGCTTCAGAAAGGAGTAATAAATGTTGTTCCAAAACATAGTGTACACAAAGGTCACAACAGAAAGTACTTCCTCATGCAAAAACGAGACCTGGGCTTGAGACCTATACTGGATCTCAGAAACCTGAACAGAAGGATAAAAATGTACAAATTCAAGATGCTCACTCTGAGGTAGGTAATCCAGTCGGTGAGACCAGGGGATTACTCTTGCAACGTCGATTTGAAAGACGCATTTTTCCACGTGAGCATCCTAGCACGACACAGAAAACATCTCCGTTTTGCCTTCAAAGGAAAAGCATTCGAATTTCTAGCCATGCCTTTTGGGCTAAAAACTACACCAAGAACACCCTGATGCATGCATGCATGCATGGGTGTGCACCAAGAACATTTACAAAATGTCTGGATGATACATTGACCCCACTGAAGGGTCAAGGGGTCAGAGTTCTGAATTATCTGGACGATCTTTTGATCCTCGGGCGTGACAGAGACCAGGCGCAGAGGCACTCACAGATGGTGATGACTCACTTGGAGGCTCTTGGTTTTGTAATAAACCTGCAGAAGAGCAATCTGACTCCATCCCAGATTACCATATTTCTGGGTGTACATGTCAACTCCATTCTGTACAGAGCATGGCTCTCAGAGGCTCGGATTTCATCCATCCACCTCTGCCTGACACGTTTTCAGCTGGGCCAGAGAGTGTCCATCAAACTGTGCCAGCGTCTCTTGGGCCTCCTGGCGGCAACCATTGTCTGCGTGCCTGTGTATGCTTTGAATACAGGTTGGGGAGCTTTCTGCAGAAACCAGCATGCCCGAGGGGTCTGGAAACAGCAGGAGGCAAAGCTTCATATCAACTTCCTGGAACTGAAAGCTGTGTTTTTGTCCATGAAGCACTTTTTCAAGAAGGGGCTGATCGGACAACAGGACAACAGTGCCCTTCATCAACAGAGAAGGGGGGACAGTTGACACACAAATTGCTCACATAGTGCAGCTTCCGAATACTGTCGCTGAGAGCGACACACATCCCGGGTGAGCTAAACCACCGGGCAGACGCCCTCTCCAGAGGGCCCCTCTGGGCACGATACGGGCGGGCATCCGTAGATCTGTTTGCCTGCAGAAGTAGTACTCACTGCGTCCTGTATCATTCGATAAGGGAAACTAACTCACCGCTGAGAACAGACGCTCTGGCGCTATATTATGCGTTTTCCCCCATCCCCCTGATTCAGGTGATGCTGGAACGGGTACGCAGGGGAGCTCTCTCCCTGATACTCATAGCTCCCAGGTGGCCACATAAACTATGGTTTCCAGAAGTGATCTCACTGTTATCAGGGACACCATGGCAGCTAGTCCTGGACGCTCTGTGTGAGCCTCCATTTGAACCTATTGGCAACATTAAGATAGATTTGTTATCTTATAAAACTGCTCTGATCTTAGCTCTTTGCTCAGCTAAATGTGTGGGTGACCTTCACGGTTTATCTGTGTACCCAATGTGTACCAGGTTTGCCCCTGACGGGTCAAAGGTCACCCTGCGTCCAAACCCCTCGTATGTTCCAAAGGTTCCAACTCTAAATCCCAGAAGTCTGGACTTTGAACTATCAAAGTTTCCTCCTCCCCTTATACAAACAGAGGGACAAAGGAGGCTGAATGCACTCTACCCTGTTAGGGCCCTGCGTGCTTACATTGAAAAAACTGTCAGTTGGAGAAAAACAAACCAGTTGTTTATGTGCTTTGCTAATCCAGCTGCTGGCAGAGCTCTATCAAAACAGCACCTCTCACACTGGGTGACCGAGGCCATAAAAAGGGCGTACAGCATCAAAGATCAGCAGGTGCCCTCAGGGCTACATGCTCATTCCACTCGAGGCCTGGCAGCCCCATGGGCCCTTTTCAAGGGCGTGCCAGTGACAGACATATGTGCTACTGCAAACTGGACGTCTACGAACACGTTTGCAAAACACTACAGTTTGGATGTCACAGCATGTGATGTCACTCAGGCTGTCCTCTCTACCACAGAGTAGAGCACAGCCTAAACCCCTGCAGTATAAAGGCACAAGTTCTCACAAGCATGCATTTCCAGAACATTTTCAGGGTGTGAATGAAATACGTTCCCATAGTCATATGTTGCTCTGAGTGAGCCTGACTGATAAGGGAACTGAAAGTTATGCACCATAACTCATGTTCCCTGAAGGAAGGGAACGTGGTGCAACATATGTTTGCCCTTTCAATGCCCAAGCTCGGTGAAGTGCACTTGGAGGATGAAGGTGGGGCGTCAGTCCCTTTTATGCAAAGAGAGTGGGGCCTCATTGCTGACGCCCACCTGCCTTAAAAGGTGTGAATGTATTACTTCAGGTGAACTGCGCGGCGGCGCAATTCACATAGTCATATGTTGCACCTCGTTCCCTTCCTTCAGGGAACATGAGTTATGGTGCATACTTTTCAGGTTTCCTCCCACAGACCAAAAACATGCATTGCAATGAGCATGCAACGAAATTGTCCCTAGGTGTGAGTGAGAGTGAATGACTGTTTGTCTCATTTGTCTCCATGTGTCCCTGTGATGGACTGGAGACCTTTCCAGGGTGTCCCCTGTCTCTCGCACAGTGACTGCTGCATATGCATATGTGCACCAGTGACCCACAAGACAAGAAAAGGAAGAAGCGGGTAAATATGATGGATGGATGGAGGGAGGGAGGGATGGATGAATGATGGATGGATATATGGATAGATGTATGGATGGATTTATGGATGGATGGATGAATGGATGGATTTATGGATGGATGGATGGATGGATGGAGGGACAGATGTATGTATGTATGTATGTATGTATGTATGTGTATGTATGTATGTATGTATGTATGTATGTATGTATGTATGTATGTATGTATGTATGTATGTATGTATGTATGTATGTATGTATGCATGTATGGATGGATGGATGTATGTATGTATGTATGTATGTATGTATGTATGTATGTATGGATGGATGGATGGATGGGATGGGTGGATGGATGGATGGAATATTAACTTGACAAATTGGGTCAACTGGCAACAGCTTTTATTTAAAGTTCTCTGAAAATTTGAGAAAGACAAATAAAACAAACAAATAAAAAAGATGGAATAAATAAATAAGAGCTCCTCCTCCTGCATCTGTAAATTTTATCTCAATGTTCACAGTGATGATTTAACTTTTCAGTTTTGGTTCAGAAAATGCCATGGACTAATTTGAACTCTTTTTTGGACATGATGTTATCATCCTCGTTAGTCTCTAAATATAAGCTCACATGTGCTGCTAACGGGACCATGTTGCTACAGCACCATGTTTCTAACAGGACAACTCTGCTAACAGGACCATGTTGCTAACAGGACCATGTTGCTAGCAGGACCACTCTGCTAACAGGACCATGTTGCTAACAGGACCATTCTGCTAACAGAACCATGTTGCTACCAGGACCACTCTGCTAACAGGAGCATGTTCCTAAAAGGACCATGTTGCTAACAGGACCACTCTGCTAACAGGACCATGTTGCTAAAAGGACCATGTTGCTAGTAGAACCACTCTGCTAACAGGACCATGTTGCTAGCAGAAGCACTCTGCTAACAGGACCATGTTGCTCACAGCCCCATGTTGCTAACAGGATCACTCTGCTTACAGGACCATGTTGCTAACAGGCCCATGTTACTAATATGACCACTCTGCTAACAGGAACATGTTGCTAACAGGACCATGTTGCTAGCAGGAGAGTGCTTACAGGACCATGTTGCTAACAGGAAAATGTTGCTAACAGGACTACTCTGCTATCAGGACCCTGTTGCTAACAGGACCACTCTGCTAACAGGATCATGTTGCTAACAGCACCATGTTACAAACAGGATCACCCTTCTAATAGGACCATGTTGCTGACAGGACCACTCTGCTAACAGGATCATGTTGCTCACAGCCCCATGTTGCTAACAGGATCACTCTGCTTACAGGACCATGTTGCTAACAGGCCCATGTTACTAATAGGACCACTCTGCTAACAGGAACATGTTGCTAACAGGACCATGTTGATAGCAGGAGAGTGCTTACAGGACCATGTTGCTAACAGGAAAATGTTGCTAACAGGACTACTCTGCTATCAGGACCCTGTTGCTAACAGGACCACTCTGCTAACAGGATCATGTTGCTAACAGCACCATGTTACAAACAGGATCACCCTTCTAATAGGACCATGTTGCTGACAGGACCACTCTGCTAACAGGATCATGTTGCTAACAGGACCATGTTGCTAACAGGACCACTCTGCTAACAGGACCATGTTGCTTAAAGGACCATGTTGCTAGTAGAACCACTCTGCTAACAGGACCATGTTGCTAGCAGAACCACTCTGCTAACAGGACCATGTTGCTCACAGGTCCATGTTGCTAACAGGACCACTCTGCTAACATGACCATGTTGCTAACAGGACAATGTTGCTAGCAGGAGAGTGCTTACAGGACCATGTTACTAAAAGGACCATGTTGCTAACAGGACCACTCTGCTAACAGGATCATGTTGCTAACAGCACCATGTTGCAAACAGGACCACCTTGCTAATAGGACCATGTTGCTGAAAGGACCACTCTGCTAACAGGATCATGTTGCTAACAGGACCATGATGCTAACAGGATCATGTTGCTTATAGGACCACTCTGTTAAAAGGACCATGTTGCTAACAGGACCATGTTGCTAACAGGACTATGTTGCTAACAGGACCATGTTGCTAAAAGGACCACTCTGCTAACAGGACCATGTTGCTAACAGGGCCACTCTGCTAATAGGACCATGTTTCTATCAGGACCACTCTGCTAACAGGACCATATTGCTAACAGGACCACTATGCTAACAGGACCATGCATCTGTACATGTATTTCTTTTTCACTTTTGGTACATGATTTTTGTATTTTTGTT
>JBBPBX010052815.1:0-15875 GCA_038048925.1 Garcialebias charrua
TATATATATATATTATATATATATATATATATATATATATATATTTATATATAGCCGGCAGCGTTATCAATATTTGCACTACACTGCCAACTGAAAAGTAACAAAAATGATCCTAAAAGGATGAAATTACAAAAATCAAAGGATTTATTTAATACTTTACGTACATATATTCTATTCGGCCACGAAATTAACAAAAAATAGAATGATCTTTTAATCCCTAAAACCACGTTTAAATCTCAAATACACGGGTGTGTCGCCACCGCATTTATACATAAAAGTAACCCAAATACATGAAACTAACGACTCGCCGTCGAATGGTCGACACAAAACACACAATAAAATCATCCGGCCACGTTAATTTGGCTTGAAACAGCGGGGTTCTCTACGGATTTATCCATTAGTAACCCAGCACTACCAACAGGCAGACACAGAGTTAGCGTCTATAGGTAGTCAACAGATTTAATGAAAAGTAACTAAAATACATAAAAATAACGACTCACCGTCAAATGGTCGACACAAAACACACAATAAAATCATCCGGCCACGTTAATTTGGCTTGAAACAGCGGGGTTCTCTACGGATTTATCCAAGTACCCAGCACAAACAGTAGCCACAGAATTAGCCCCCGAGTTCACCTCTGAGTGACCCGGAAGATGTCAAGATGGAATAGTCCATTTTTAGTAGGGGGATAAAGAAATCGACCGTTTTTTTATTGCGTATTTAATGATCGTTTTCATCGTAACTATAATTATTTTTATGTTAAATGTACATTAACAAGCAGGATCAATGTTAGTGATGTAGGTGACTGCACGGGGCGAGGCGGGGCCGGGGCCACTGCTGAAATGGGACCCCCAGGCATTTACCTACATGGTAGAGCCGAGTCTGTTCTCAGCTCTGCCCCCCTCCCCCTCACACCCTTTCCTCCTCTCTGCTGTTTACGGTGGGGAAAAAGGTAAAACAAGCAGCATAAGAGCTTGTAAATAAGTTTATTGGTTTTTACTGATAGATAATTAGTTATTAGCGGTACTGCATTTTAAATAAAAATAGCACAAATCCGCTTATGAATTATAAAAGTTAGTCAATTCACAAAAACGCTGACAAAAAGTTTAGGTCCACTGTAAGCAGATTAGCGCTTTAGCGCTACCTAGCGTTCATTTGCCCACCAAATATATATATATAGTTACCAAGCACTTCCCTATCCTAACACACCTAACACAGTGTAGTGCATTATTACTGTACAGTATAATAATAAATTATTACAAAATAAAATAATTAATTAATACAGAATAAATAAAAAATATAATTTCTTACTTTGAGCTGGTCAAAGCCGACATCTTAGGTTGTCGGGCGGCGAGCGAACCGCGGCGAGCGAACCGCGGCTGCTGCTGCCGCCCGTAGCTTCTGCATTAGCTGCGTGTTTAGCCAGGCCATGAGCTGGTGTGATCGTGGCGTGATGACAGAGCGATCGGCGATTGATCCGCGGCTGCTGCTCCGGCCTGAGACGTCCACAGAGTTCACAGAGCGATTCCAGCTAGTAATTTATCCATATGAGGCAATCCTGGGACACACAATCCTCAAAGCTGGCTGGCGGGAGCCTCGAACGTTGTAAAATGGCTGCTGCGGCATTTCCTGAAACGGCCGGAAGTTGCGCAATTATGATTAAAAATTATCATTTTTATTAAAAATATTATTTATAAAGCCTTTAAAACAACCACAGCTGCAACAAAGTGCTGTACACATGAAATATATATAATATAAAATATAACATTTATATTATATTATATTATATTATTTAACAATAATACATACACAAAAATTAAAAAAAAAATTTTTTTATTAAATATGATACATTCGTAGGTCCGAGTTGCCGTAGGTCGGGGATGCCGTAGGTCGAGGGTTCCCTGTATATGAACTTCAACTGGTGTGAGAACCAAAACCAAACTTTCATACTCTCCACAAATATTTATTTACTGGTTATTTGTAAAAAGCTGTGTGAATAGGACAGAAAACAAACAACAATCAATTAGAAAAATTAAATTTTATTTTTTCCTAATTTCTATTGATAATTTAAAAGTAAAAAGACTCTCCATCCATCCGTTCATTCATCTGTCCGTCCATCCATCCATCCAACATCCATCCATCCATCCATCCATCTGTCTGTCCATCCATCTATACATCCTTCTGTCTGTCCGTCCATCCATCCATCCATCTGTCTATCCATCCGTCCATTCATTTGTCTGTCCATCAATCCAACCATCTATTTATCCATCCATCCATCCATCCACCAATCCATCCAACCATCTGTCCATTCATCCATCCATCCATTTGTCCATTCATCCATCCATCCATCTGTCTGTCCATCCATCTGCCATCCATCTGCCCATCCATCCATCCATCTTCCCATCCATCCATCTGTTTGTCCATCTATCCATCTATCTATCAGTCAGTCTGTCCATCCATCCATCCATCCATCCATCCATCCATCCATCCATCCATCCATCCATGAATCCATCCATCCATCTGTCCAATCATCCATCCATCCATCCATCAAAGTCAAAGTCAAAGTCAACTTTATTGTCAAAACTGCAATATGTACAGGACATACACAGGATTGAAATTGCATTTCTCTCTGTCCCTCGGTGCAACAGTAAACATTTAAACACTAAAACACTAAAACATTTAATAAACATAAGCATAAAATGAAATAATAAAAGTGTAATACTGTCCTGAGTTTTTGCATAGTAGTTTTTGCATAGTAGTAGTATGAAAGTATGAAAAGTTACACCAACACTAAAACACTAAACATTTAATAAACATAAGCATAAAATGAAATAACAAAAGTGTAATACTGTCCTGAGTTTTTTGCATAGTAGTATAAAAGTGTAAAAAGTATATCTATAAAATAAAATGAAAGTTCTGGCATTGACATTTGTAATAGAGTGACAAAGCAGCATATGAAGTTTATGTACACAGTATATGTATGAGGTAGTTGATATTGGTATAGAGGTAAAGTGGCATATGCAATAAGGCTAGTAAAAAAATATATATATATATATATATATATATATATATATATATATATATATATATCAGCAGTAGTGTAGATATAAAAAGTAGTGTAAATGTAAACAGTAGTAATAAATGTAAACAGTAGTATTGAATGAAAACAGTAGTAATAAATGTAAACAGTGAATGTAAACAGTAGTATGACTATAGGCAGTAATGTAATACAAACATTAGTGCGAATATAAGAAGTAGTGCAAACTGAATGAGCACATGACCGTGAGTTGAGTGAATAACCCGTTTTGATGACACAGAGTCCAGTGTTAAAATCTTTGTGTTGTGTGGTGGTGTGTGAAAGTTTTTTGTGATTAAGGCAGTACAAGTGGGAGGGAGGGCAGAGCAGGCAGAGTGTTTAGCATCCTGACTGCCTGATGAACAGAGCTGTCATTTAGTCTGCTGGTTCGAGCCTGAAGAACTTCTTAAAAGCCATGTTGATCGCCATTGGGTTGGTGGTAAGACCCTGGTCTTTTTGAATCTGAGAGATGTGACGAGAGGCTGACATACTGAGAATCTGATGAGCCAAAAGTTTGCCAGCTTTATCTCCATGTTCATAATATTGAGACCCAGACAGAAGTAACTTCTCAGTCGTGTGTTACGTCATAAGCACATCAAACTCGGCTTGCAGGATAAGTTGGTCCTTGTACAGAGCGGGGGAGGGGGACAACGCATATAAATTGTCAATTTGAGAGATTTGGCACGTCAGTGTATTGAGTCTCTCCCTTCATAATTTGTTCTCATATTTTACGTAAGAAATAACCTCTCCTCTGATAAAGGCTTTAAGCGTCTCCCAAAGCAGAGAAGCCGATATCCCAGGACCCTTATTAATTTCCCAAAAAAAATCTATTTGTTAAGCCACAAAAGATACAAACTTATTATCAGCCAATAGGCGGGTGTTAAGTCTCCACGGTGATCTCTCTACGGGGTGAGAGCCAAATCTGATGTTCATAGAGAGTGGAGCGTGATCTGATAGAACTATAGCGTCATATTTGCATCCAGTGAGATGAGATAGCAATCTGCTGTCAATCAGAAAGAGGTCAATGCGCGTGTAAGTGCGGTGTACGGGGGAAAAGAAAGAAAATGCTTTCTGGGATGGATGTAAAAACCGCCAGGCGTCTTTTACATTAAATTCTGACATAAAATAATTAATAATCTTGGACGAACGCGAGGGCGTGACTGTCTTTAAGGACGAACAATCCAACTGGGGATTTAGCCAGCAGTTGAAGTCCCCTCCCAGAATAAGATAATAAGTGGACATATCAGGGAGTAATTGAAAAACATGTTTAAAAAAGTTATCATTATCACAGTTAGGGGCATAAATATTAGCCAAAGCAACCGGGATGTTGTGGATAGTGCCTGTGATAATGACATATCTGCCATAAGAATCAGAGATGGTTCGAGAGTGCACATATGGAATAGATCTATTAATAAGAATTGCTACTCCTCTAGCTTTAGCATTTAGAGAGGAGTGGAAAACTTGGCTAGTCCAACTACGTCTCAATTTGATGTGGTCTCCGTTCCTAAGATGCGTCTCCTGCAAAAATGCTATGTGTGTCCCCAGACGCTGAATATGGTGTAATACCTTACTGCGCTTTTGAGGAGTATTAATCCTTCTGCAATTAAAGCTGGTGAAACAAATCTCTTGTCCTACCCCTGCAGCAGGTGTCGGAAGAGAGTCAGTCATAGATCAGAACAGAGTAGGTAGCAAAGATGAATAGACAGGTCTGCTCCCGGTCACCTGAAAGAGAGAAGGGGGGTGGGGGGGGGGAATGGAAAAAAAGAAAAAGAAAAAGAAAACACAACTACAACAACAACAACAACATTGTGTCCACCCAGCAAACCAAACCCACCCTAGCAAACCAACCCATCCCCCAAACCCATCCCCTCGCAGAAGCATCCCCTCAATTAGGACATGCAAGATCCCACCTCCCACAGCCCACCCAATACCACCCAACTCGCCGAAGCATCCCCCCAAACGGGACCCGTGAGGCCCCACAAAACGAAAATACAAAACCAGCACGTAGTCCAATAAGGACTGGTGAAAAAAGGGAGAGCGAAAGTAGCCGCATCCACTGATGCCCTCTCCTGGGAGCATGATATAAATGTGACAATATGCAGAAAAGAAAGGAAATGCACCGTCTAAACATTAATGTCTGTGTTCTAGATTAGAAATGGTGCTCGCATAATACTTTGGAACACTACAACAGGACCAAAATATATATACAGTATTGCTCAATACTTGTAATGTCAACACCCCAAACGTCCAAGGTAGGAATAGAGTTCCCCTTGTGCTCATATGACACTGCAACGGCATCTCCGAGGAATAAGAACCTATTAAACCAAAAGTGTATTGTCTAGAGAGTCATAAACAAACAACACATCCCACCATAATGTCTTCAGCAACAGACCCTAATGTCTCCAGATCTACACCGTTGTTGGGTCGACCGCATTTTTAAGGTTCTTCTTAATGAAGTCTGCAGCCAGGACTGGGTCTTCAAATTCATGAGTTTGTCCATTTGGAAGAGAAATCCGCAGAGTAGCAGGGAAAAGGAGCCCAAACTTGACCCCAGGGCATGCATGCAGTGCTTTCTTCACCGCCACGAACATCGCACGCTTTTTGGCCACCGTGGGTGAATAATCAGGAAAGATGAAAACACGCTTCCCTTTGTAGAGCAGAGGAGATGACTCACGGGCCCTGCGCAGAATCTCGTTGCGGACCTCGAACAGGGCGACCCTTACCACAAATGGGCGCGGTGGATTCCCCTCCGTAGGTCTGGATCGCAGGGTTCGATGGGCCCGGTCTAGGGAGGGCCCTGCCTCAAGGCCTAGCAGGTTTTGGAGCAACGTGGAGACAAACTCAGTAGGATGTGGGCCCTCGGAGCCCTCCGGGACCCTCCACGAGACGAATATTATTTAGTCTGGAACGGCCCTCCAAGTCCTCACATTTTTTAGATAATGTGTCTACCTTTATATTCAGGGAGGAGACCAAAGCCTCCATGGTGGTTAGCTTCCTGTCCTGCTCGTTAGCCGCCCGCTCCAGGTCACGAACAGTAGACTCCAGTGAGGCAATCTTAGTTTCCAACACGTCACGACAGCTGCAATCTCTTTCTTCACGACACTCTCCACCCTGTTCTCCATCCTGTCGATGTTGTCATTCAGCATCTCCTGCACTTTAGCTAATAGTTCGCCATTAGCGTTAGCATTAGCATTAGCACCCGGACCAGTTAGCGCTTCGTGGTCGGCCCTGCCGCGAGTTACCTTGTCGTTTTTTCCCATGTTTAATCCTGGAACTTGCAAGTGGAGGGTCGGTTATTAGTTTTCATCCAATACTGGCCCGATACAGGGAACCCCCGACCTACGAACGAGTTTGGGACCTAAGAACCGTTCGCAGCTCGATCCGTTCGTAGGTAGGGGGTGAAAATTATATTTAAAAAAAAAATTATTCATTCATTCATTCATTCAACCCTTATTTATCATGCTAACGGAGCGTGCGCACATTTAATCATGTACAGTAGTGTACTGTAATGTTAAACATTGCTATTCACATTTACAGAATAAATAAAAATATATTTTCTTACTTTGAGATGGTCAAAGCCGACATCTTAGGTTGCCATGCGTTGATTGTTGTCGGGCCTAGCAGCCCCGCCGGCCGGCCAGTGAACCACCGCAGCCGCTCCAGACCTGTGTTAGCTAGCTGGCTAGCTTCTGCTAGCCAAGCCATGAGCTGGTGTTGGAGCGGCGGCGCGATCAATCTGCAGCTTCTGCTGCTGCCTTAGACATCCACAAAGTTCACAGAGACGTTTCCAGCTCGTAATTAATCCATATGAAGCCATCCTGGTCACCAGTCTTCGGCCGGCTACCGTGTTAGCTCCCGTGTTAGCTTCTGGAGCTAGCCAGGCCGGAGGTGTAGCCAGGCCGGCCGGAGGTGTTCGCACGGCGGCCTGGCACGATCGGCGATAAATCCGCTGCTGCTTGAGACATCCACAAAGTTCACAGAGACGTTTCCAGCTAGTAATTAATCCATATGAAGCCATCCTGGTCACCAGTCTTCGTCCGACTCTCGGCAGCTAACCTAAGATGGCGTCCGGTGTTCTACATTAATTTGTGACCGGAGACCCTAGTGACTGAACCTAAAATAGCGTCCGGTGTTCTACATTAATTTGTGACCGTGTAAACTGAAGACCTACTTCCTGTTGCCCAATATTGCTCAAAAATTGCTCAAAAATGATCAGAAATGATCTTTTTTATCATAATTATTATTTATAAAGCCTTTAAAACAACCAGAGCTGCAACAAAGTGATGTACACATGAAATTAAGAACATTTAAACACAAAAAAAAAAAAAATTTTTTTTTTTTTTTTTAAATTCATATTTTTATTAAATATGATATGTTCGTAGGTCCCGTGGTTCGCAGGTCGATGGGGTCGTAGGTCGGGGGTTACCTGTATATATATATACACACACGTGTTTATATATATACATACATATGTGTGTATATATACACATATATGTACACATACATACATAATATATACTGTACATACATATATATTTATATATACAGTACATATACAGGTAGTCCCCGATTTACGAGCGAGATCCGTCACAGCGAGGCGCTCGTAAACCGGAAATCTCGTAATTTGGAACGGCCGCCATTTCGCTCGTAAATCCGGAAATCCGCTCGTAAATTGGAACGGTTTTCGCTAGCGCACCTAAAAACACTCTATTTTCATCTAAAAACTACTTTTGAGTGCATAAAAATGATCGGAAACGTGTGTTTATATGCTTAACTTGCTAACTGAAGTGAAAAAACACATGAAAACTCAGTATTTTTTTCGTTTTTTCCAAAAATGTGCAGCTCGTAAGTCTGGAACCTCGCAGATCAGAGCGCTCGTAAATCGGGGACTACCTGTATATATATATATATATATATATATATATATATATATATATATATATATATATATATATATATACATATATATATATATATATATATATATATATACATATATATTTATATATACACACATTGATGATGGTGGAGTACACTACTTTGGACAAAACTGAAAGTGGCATGCATCCTAAAAAATCTGCGCCGCTCCATTGTCCCAGTTGATCAACAAGTGTGTTCCAAACTAAAACATTTGTAATATAAACTTAACAATATGTAATCAATCAATTCCAATCAAAATATCAAAGCAACTTTATTTAAATACTGTAAATGTTACATGTCAATAAAATTGTAACAGTTTTAAAAAATGAAAGATTGGTGTTATTTGTAGAAACAGAAAAACATATTACTAAATCTGCAGTTATGTATGAAATATGAACTTAAAATATCATCACTGGAATCTTAACCTGTTGTTCCAAAACATGTAACAATAATTAAAAGTAAAATTTGGCCAATAGCTCAGGTAAAAATGCTGACCTGTAGAACATTTCTACATTTTTCACTGCTTCTGTAAAGAACTCACCATCAGACACAATCCTCTGTGAATAAAGTCATCTGACCCAGAACTAAAGTTCTTTAGTTTGTAGCAGGTCGCTTTTGTAAAAGAGTCCACGAGGCTCAATGAGATTTACCTGACTAAATAAAGGTTGAATGAAAAACACCATGAAGTCACAGTACCCCTGCTCCGTCACAAACTGAGCTTGTATGACATCTGCTGAGTTCATAGGACCTGTTTGTGTTGTCAATGCAGGACTGTTTTTTTTTTACTGAGGCACCGAGGACATCTTTGGCACAATGTGGACAAGGTGCAGGAGAGCAGAGCATCAGGAGAAGCTCTGAGGTCTGTTCGGCTGCAGTTGATGTGTAGTCTGGAGTCACAAGATCAGATCCTGATGCAGCAGTTCAGCGATGGCTTCATATGTCTGGCTGGCTGTTTTCACTGCCCCATCTGGCAAACAACACAAAATTATTGTTATAATCTCCTCTAAACATCATTGTCCTTTGCTTTTATCTGTAATTTTCAAAGTTTGGAGTGTTTCTGTCATGGCATACTTGCTTTACAGTGCAGTGACTTGTCCCATCCTTCTCCAAGGACACCCACGGCTAGAGGATCTTTACACAGGAACTGACTGATTAACCTGAAATAAATCACATTACACATTAATACAGGCCTATAGGCCTAAGTGACAAATTTATGGATTTTTCCCCATATTTATAAACCATTTTTGGACTGAGATATGACCGTTTCCATTTATTCTGACTGAACCAAATCAAACCAAAAACAAAAACAGAAGTAACTTGTATGGCATGAAGTTGGCGGTTGTATCACGTAATATGAAAACGTGGCTATAATGATAAATTCAAAAAAGTTCAAGACAAAAACAACTGGACTTTATTTATTATACTATGCTTTAGACTATTTTTTTCCTTCCTTGCACTTTTTAGAATTTACCATGTCCTGGATGACTGAGAATCTTCACTCGCTATTATCGACTCAAACGGCCTGCCATATTCCACATTCTGCTCTGCTTCGAACCTTGAAAACAGCTGCCAACTCGGCGAATTAGACCATTAAAGTGCATTTATTAAGCAAATGATAGACTCAGACACACCTCCTCTGCTACAATTTCGAGCTAACAAATATTGTTTATGTGATTTTCTTGTTATATTTCAGAGAAACGAGCCGTTCCGCCATCTTTTTTTTCCTAAAAGCCTCTCGGCTGTTGCCTGAAGTCAGTCTCTGAAACGGTCTTTCCGCAGTCCAAAAAAGCTAAGAAACAGTTGCATGACTCACTGGAAATATGCTTAAAGTTAGAAAACACTCACCTGCGCAGACACCTCTTGAAAAATCTTTTCATTGCACGTCACTCCATCCAGCTCCCTCTGAATATTTTCATCGGCCAGCAAATACAGAAAAGCCTGAACCTCCGCGTTTGACCACGGTTGTGACATAATTATTAGCCTGTGTTAATTCTCAAAAATGTGCTCCTCCAACTTGTTGTTCTTGATTTTGGCAGCATGGCAGTTTGCATTTCCTGGAAGACTGAATCTTCTTCTTCTTCTTGGCGGATTGCAAACAACGTTCAGGTGCATACCGCCACCTACTGGAGAAGACTGAATCTCCGCCCTCCGACCTAGGACTACGCCCCCTGACCAATCAGTGACCACACTGTGCTGATGTCATAACTGGACCCTAGAGAACCGGACCTTTGTACCTCAGTGAGGCAGGCACCAAAATAGGACCGGTTTCACGTGAACAGGACCCTGTGGGTACACCCCATAACTAGTTAACTAGTTACTAACGAGCCCGAACGAGCCCGAACGAGCGCGAACAGGACCTGTTGATAAGAGGCAATAGTAAAGTTAATGATAAGCAAGTCTAAAGAGATGTGTTTTCAGGGTAGTCTTGAACAGAGAAAGGGAGGTGGTGTTTCGAAGGTCTGGCGGTAGAGCGTTCCAGAGGTGAGGGGCAGAGCAGGTGAAGGCCCTGCTCCCCATGGTGGAGAGGCGGGCAGAGGGTACATGGAGGTGTAGCGAAGAGGAGGATCTGAGAGAGTGAGATGGGATGGAGATTTGTAGGAGGTCAGAGAGGTAAGGAGGGGCAAGGTTGTGGATAGCTTTGAAAGTGAGAAGAAGAATTTTGAAGACAATGCATGATTTAACCGGAAGCCAGTGGAGCTGCTGCAGGACAGGAGTGATGTGATTATAGGAGGAGGTTTGAGTGATGACACGGGCAACTGAATTCTGGACCATCTGTAGCTTGTGGAGAGATTTGTTGGGGAGGCCATGGAGAAGGGAGTTGCAGTAGTCAATCCGGAAAGTCACAAGACTGTGCATAAAGATGGCTGTGGAGCGGGGTGTGAGAGAAGGACGGAGACAGTTAATATTACGGAGGTGGAAATAGGCAGACCGAGTAACATTCTTGATGTGTGAAGTGAAGGAGAGAGTGGTGTCGAGGATGACACCTATGCCCCTTTTCCACCGGTCGGCTCGGGTCGGATGTTACGTCATATGTGCGTCGCAGAGACCCCCTTTCATCCTTTCCCACCGGATATTCCGTGCTGAGCCGCGCGAGATTTCTTGAGATTTTCGGGCTGGTTTCAGAGGGGTACTGAGGCGAGCTCACCCGCTCCGGAAGGAGGGAGGAGGAGACTCGAGCAGTTTTCACGGAAGCGACTGGGAAGCAATCACGGCAGGACTTTACATGAATAACACGGTAAAAACAATTATTTGTTTTTAAATTTATAGCAAAGATGGGTCTTCAGCTGAACGTGTCCTTAATAAAATCACGTATTGCTCAAAACTGCAGGATTTTAAAAAGCAGGTTCGCCACGAGCAACACGCGGCGCGCGGGCGGCTTTATGTCTTTAAATGTAGCTCAATGAACAGATATAAAATATATTTCATAGCTGACTTTATAGTACGAGGGCTCCTGAGCTTAACCACGCTTTAATATTGTCACGTAGTGGTCAAATATGCTGCATTTAAAGTAGTTTCGCTTTGACTTCTTCCAAAACTGCTTGCACAACGAAAATAAATTATAAAAATTCGAATTTTATTTCAAATAACTCCAACAGGATACATTTAGTATATGAACATGTTGTGATCACACTATATTTTTTTGAAAAATATCAGCTATGTGGTTTTTGATAGAATTGATAATATGTGATACAAAGTACAAGGGAGAAAATTAATGGAGGTAGCTTGACACATTTATGTCTATAACACATTGAATTTTATTTCAAATAACTCCAACAGGATACATTTAGTATATGAACATGTTGTGATCACACTGTGTTGTTTAAAAAAAAAAAACAGTTTCTGGACTAAATTAATCACATTTTTCTTTTACAGTCAACAGAAGAAAATCACCAGAATTCAACAACCTGTGTCATCTTCTGGAGGAAGACGTGAGACACCAGATGGAAATTTGTTACTTCTGTTTGTCACTTCAAACTTTTCCTATTAAACGTTATATTTTCTTAAGTGGTGTCCTCGAACATTCAATTTCCTAAACTTATTTTATAATGTGAAGTGTGTATTGTGTTTAAATCCATACTGGAAGTTAAGAGAACTTTCCATTTGCATTTGACCTTTAAAGAATCATAAGATAAAGATTATTAGAATCTGCTCAACTGTTATTACGTTATAAATTATTTGGTTCTAGGATGAAGTCATACAAAAAAAGTCAAAAATTAAAAGTGGCCAAAGTCCTTTGGACAGTTTAAAGTTAAAGAATTCACAGACCATCCATCTACCACCCAGCAGCAACTTTACCAGGGAGACACTGGCAGTTTCAAAGATCACAGTGTGATGTTTTAAATCAACTTTATTTATAAAGCACATTTTAAAAACCACAGGGTCAACCAAAGTGCTGTACAATAACATAAAAGACAAGTTAATTAAAAACTATAAAAAGCATACAAAAATAAATACATATACCAGTCTTACTGCAGGTGTGTTAACATGCCATAAAAGATAAGATCACGTGTTAAAAGCCAAGGAATAAATGTGTGTTTTTAAATAAGATTTAAAAAGTTTTGAGGACTGTCAGCAGCAACTGCTCAGCTGATCTGAGAACGGGGAGGGCAGGAAGGTTGAAGCAGCTCAGATAAATATGGTTTTGCAACTTTATCAAGCACCTTGTGCATAACTAAATAATAAAATATGCTTTAATACATCTTTATTGTAAAAATACTAAATTGGAAAATACATGGGTTTAAAGAAGGCAACAAGGTAGGATTATGAATTGGGTTTAAAGATTACAGCTCATGAGGTACTCATTATAGCATGACATCTCTTTCACAACATTCTGTCAAAGCCTTTATTGTGTTCTTCTTCTAGTGGTGGCTAGTACTGTAGTAAATAGCTTGAGGGAACATTACTGCCACCATGTGGTAAGACGAGTAGGATTCTGGACCCCGCCCACAGAAGGGGTACAAAAAAGCTGTGGAAACAGAACATAGATGTGACCCGACCCGAACTGAGCCGATCTGAGCCGATCCAACCCGAGCCGAGCGGTGGAAAAGAGGCACGCACACCTAGACTCTTGACGTGAGGGGAGGGGGATATCAGAGAGTTGTTAAGGGGGACGAGAAGATGTTCTGATTTTGAAATAGAGTTTTTGGTACCAACAAGAATGATTTCTGTTTTGTTGCTGTTTAGTTGAAGGAAATTGTTAGAAAACCAGTGATTTAGCTCATTGAGACAGTCGGTGAGGATGGAGGGTGGGTGGGTGGAGTTAGGTTTTGATGACAAGTAGAGCTGTGTGTCATCAGCATAACAGTGGAAATGGACGCCGTATTTGCGGAAGATGTGACCTAGAGGAAGGAGGTAAATGATGAAGAGGAGGGGTCCGAGGACAGAGCCTTGGGGGACACCCGTGGAGACAGGGGAAGACTGGGAACGGAAGGATTTAAGCTGAATGAATTGAGTGCGGTCAGAGAGATAGGAGTTGAACCAGTCTAACGGGGTACCTGAGATGCCAATGGAGGTTAGTCTGTTGAGGAGGATAGAATGACAGATGGTGTCGAAGGCAGAACTTAGATCAAGAAGAATGAGGATGGACAGAAGACCAGAGTCAGCAGCAAGAAGAAGGTCGGTAGTAATTTTTATTAGAGCTGTTTTGGTGCTATGGTGGGGGCGAAAACCAGATTGAAACTCTTCATAAATGTTATTGTTGGACAGGTTGACTAGCAACAGCTTTTTCAAGAATCTTGGAGGTGAAGGGCAGATTGGAGATTGGACAAAGATTACTGAAGTTGGTGAAGTCAAGACCTGGTTTCTTGATGATAGGGGTGATGGCAGCAGATTTGAAGGCTGTGGGAACAATGCCAGAGGTCAGGGAGGAGTGGATGATATTAGTGATGATAGGGAGCAGAGACGGGAGACAGGATTTAACAAGAACTGTGGAAAATATATGATGGTAAAGATGCAACATTTCCCTGTTGTAAATTAACTTGTTTATATATAACAGGCACAGCAATAAATAATTACCTGCAGTGTTGCTTTTTTCTAATTTCCAACAACGAGCTAAACTGTGAAGGCACAATTATGTTTTTCATTTCTTCAAGTGGCAATGTTTGGCAAATCCACCACAGGAAGAATTGGACTGATGATACATTTATTCATTATCAATCTAATATAGCCACAGTGCCCAGTCAGCTGCAATACAAGACAGAGCTTAGAAAACAAATTAGCAGAAAGCCTAAGGAATATTCGTTAGCCTTAATTCTCCATTTTTGTGGCATATGGCCACCTATTTGCAACAAGAGTTCATTTGCAGATGTATAAGGAAAATACGTGCAGGGACAAATACAATCATCTAATAAAACTCAACCAAGAAGAAATATTGCCTGGGAAACATATGGCATTGTCAAAAAATTATCACTCGAGATGCTAAACACAAATACTGCCAAGTACAATTGTAACACGTTCCAATCTAAACAAATTAATTCACTTCATTATACATGAGAAAGGTAGCAGTTATAATCGCTTCAATTAAACTGAGGCCATAAAGCTGAGATAATGTATATGTAATTTCTTTTCATTTAGCTGCCATCTGTTTGTTGCGATTCAACGCACTGTAATATTTAGCTTTTCATTAGTTTGTTTTCCTCTTAGTGCGGCAGATTATATACATCAAATGGGCATTTTTTGAGCTCAATAAACCCGGGATGATTGATTTTCAATTTAAACTAGCTCATGTGCATTAATCTATATGGAGCCTCTTTTACTGAATGAGTGGGGATGAAGAAAAATCTCAACATAGATTATAAAATAATTGATACACTTCTGCAGAACGTCTCACCGTAAAGGTAAAAACTAGAAACGAGTAATTACTGTATGCAGTGGCATAAACACACACGGTTACAGGCCTGCCTTCATCTGGATGAACCACTAAAACTCCCTCAATAGTTCTTCAGAAGACTCTCAAGCATATGTCCCCTCATCTGCTTTTCCAAACACTTGGCTCAGAAGACGAGGGGCTGGATGGAGAAGAGCGAGCATCGTGTCGACTCCTTTCCCTGATGGCCTCGCAGGCCTTGCTGCCTGGCTCGGATGCTTCACACAGAGCGAGCGCTCTCCCCAACCGTCCATATGGGAGCCAAAGCGCTTTTCTTTATCATCTCGTCTTTTATGCCTAGTGCTTGTGCGGTTGCCTTTGTTGTTCAGGAATAATCAAATGTTGATAGCATAGTTCAAATGGGCCATTAAGTATGTGAGAATGCTCTATGGAGATGGAGCAGATAAGAGACCAGGAGCCAGGCAGTCTGCCACATTCAATAGCCAGCCTAGTGGTGGTGCTAATTTGGTTATAATATAGTCATCTCAGAAGATTAGAGCTATTCAATTAAATATTCTAATTAACCTGAAGTATTAGGCAAATGATGCTAATTACAAATATCCTCAAGAGAGCCTGCCGGATGAAAGACGCAACTGATACTTCAGACCAGTGTCTCGTAACAAGATGTCCTATATCATAGACTCGCCGAATATTAAATTCCTCGCTAATTTGCCTCAGCCCCATTTGTTTAATAGCATCTGCATTTTGTTTGAAATTGAAATAAACATGTGTAGCCGGCTCTTAACTTCACAGGGAAAGTGTACTCTTGGGGTAGCTTAGTATTTCTGTTTACACAGCTCTTCAGATAACACACACACACCATAAAACAAAAACACTCACATACAGCCTGGCCCATTAAACTCAAACTGCTTGCACTGACGACAATGGTGCAACATCATTTTCAAGGCCTTGTGAATAGCGTAAGATCAAACACTGGAAGTTGAAGTTTGTAATAATTAGAAATATACAGTATTTAACGTGAAATTGTCAATCAATTCCTAATATATATATATA
>JBBPBX010052817.1:0-13940 GCA_038048925.1 Garcialebias charrua
TCAGGACTGGTGAAAAATTACATATTTTGGGGGCGTGGCCAAAATTGCAACAGAAACGGCTCAAGAGCGCCACCTAGAATATTTCAAACTACCCTCCGCATTGGCCTTAGTTTCACGTAGGATCATGAAATTTGGTACACCTCCCCGATTCACCAAGGCGCACAGAAAACCCTCTGGCACCAACGTTGTACGATGAAAGGAAAGGCGACATTTTCGGCCATTTTTATCCCATTGAAAATGAATGGAGCTAAAATGAAATAGCATTTTGGGGGCTTTTTCATATCCCAAAACTCACCAAAATTGGCAGACTCATCAGGACTGGTGAACGATTACATATTTTGGGGGCGTGGCCAAAATTGCAACAGAAACGGCTCAAGAGCGCCACCTAGAAAATTTCAAACTACCCTTCGCATTGGCCTTAGTTTCACGTAGGATCATGAAATTTGGTACGCTTGTCCAATTCACAAAGACGCACAGAAAACCCTCTGGCATCAACGGTGTACGATAAATGGGAAGGCGGCCATTTTGGAATGTGGACCAAATCGGGTGCACGCATTGGGTGCCGAACGGGTACGGGAAAGGCACGAGAGTGTTTCGGGGTGGACCAGCTAGACTTCCCGCGGTCGTCGCGAGAAGGGCGGAGCGGCGCTAAGGCATTCACACGTGCATTTTCGTAGGAAATGCGGTTTTTCTAGTTGTGTGAATGCCAACAAGGCATTCACACTATAGAGATTGTGTTTATATTTAATATTATTATTATAGTTACTATCTTCCGTCCGTACGTTTTTTGGCACGCTACTCCTCCTAGAGTATTTGTGCCATTTCAACGATTCATATATCAAAATGTTCAGCTCGTTCAGGACAATCCAGCTATGACTTTTGGTAATGCTGCAAGTTGCGCTTTTTGAAATATTAAGCCTTTTCGGCCATTTTTTTCCCATTGAAAATGAATGGAGCTAAAATGAAATGGTCTTTTGGGGGCTTTATCATACCCTAAAACTCACCAAATTTGGCAGACTCATCACTCAGACATGCAGGAGTAACAAATGATCAAAACCTCGCATTTTCATATATGCTGAAGGGGCGTGGCCTGGCCTCAAAGTTAGGCATCTCGCCATGAAAAACGAAACACTAATAGCACCTACACGAAAACCGTCTAATACATCAAACCTTCAGTGATTGACCCACAACCACTCCCCTGCAATACTGAATGGTCAAATCATGACATTAATTAAGCCACGCCCCCTCACAACAGGAAGTGTACAGTTGTACATTGAACGTCCCGATCGGACACCTGTTACCTAATCAGCGTGACGGTCTGTCCAGTGACCGAAGACATGTTGCTGTAACAAGCTTTCCAACACTGACCGTTTTGGGTGGAGCATGTGGGCGTGGCGATGTGGCGAATCAGACGTAACGCCGTCACAATACGTTTGGCCTTTTGGGAGCTTTATCATATCCCAAAACTCACCAAATTTGGCAGACTCGTCAGGACTGGTGAACGATTACATATTTTGGGGGCGTGGCCAAAATTGCAACAGAAAGGGCTCAAGAGCGCCACCTAGAATATTTCAAACTACCCTCCGCATTGGCCTTAGTTTCACGTAGGATCATGAAATTTGGTACACCTCCCCGATTCACCAAGGCGCACAGAAAACCCTCTGGCACCAACGTTGTGCGATGAAAGGAAAGGCGACCTTTTCGGCCATTTTTATCCCATTGAAAATGAATGGAGCTAAAATGAAATAGCATTTTGGGGGCTTTTTCATATCCCAAAACTCACCAAAATTGGCAGACTCATCAGGACTGGTGAACGATTACATATTTTGGGGGCGTGGCCAAAATTGCAACAGAAACGGCTCAAGAGCGCCACCTAGAAAATTTCAAACTACCCTTCGCATTGGCCTTAGTTTCACGTAGGATCATGAAATTTGGTACGCTTGTCCAATTCACAAAGACGCACAGAAAACCCTCTGGCATCAACGGTGTACGATAAATGGGAAGGCGGCCATTTTGGAATGTGGACCAAATCGGGTGCACGCATTGGGTGCCGAACGGGTACGGGAAAGGCACGAGAGTGTTTCGGGGTGGACCAGCTGGACTTCCCGCGGTCGTCGCGAGAAGGGCGGAGCGGCGCTAAGGCATTCACACGTGCATTTTCGTAGGAAATGCGGTTTTTCTAGTTATTATTATTATTATCTACGGTTTATAGATGTTACTATCTTCATTCCGTACGTTTTTTGGCATGTAACTACTCGCACAGTTTTGGTGCGATTTCAACAATTCATATATCAAAATGTTCAGCTCATTTAGGACAATCCGGCTATGACTTTTGGTAATGCTGCAACTTTAGCTTTTTGAGATATTCAGCCTTTTCGGCCATCTTTTTCCCATTGAAAATGAATGGAGCTAAAATGAAATGGCCGTTTGGGAGCTTTATCATATCCTAAATCTTACCAAATTTGGCAGACTCATCACTCAGACATGGGGGAGTAAAAAATGATCAAAACCTCATGTTTTCATATATGATGAAGGGGCGTGGCCTGGCCTCAAAGTTAGGTATCTCGCCATGAAAAACGAAACACTAATAGCACCTACACGAAAACTGTCTAATACATCAAACCTTCAGTGATTGACCCACAACCAGTCCCCTGCAATACTGAATGGTCAAATCATGACATTAATTAAGCCACGCCCCCTCACAACAGGAAGTGTACAGTTGTACATTGAACGTCCCGATCGGACACCTGTTACCTAATCAGCGTGACGGTCTGTCCAGTGACCAAAGACATGTTGCTGTAACAAGCTTTCCAACACTGACCGTTTTGGGTGGAGCATGTGGGCGTGGCAATATGGCGAATCAGACGTAACGCCATCACAAACGAAACACTAATAGCACCTACACGAAAACTGTCTAATACATCAAACCTTCAGTGATATACCCACATCCGGTCCCCTGCAATACTGACTGGTCAAATCATGACAATAATTAAGCCACGCCCCCTCACAACAGGAAGTGTACAGTTGTACATTGAACGTCCGGATTGGACACCTGTTACCTAATCAGCGTGACGGTCTGTCCAGTGACCGAAGACATGTTGCTGTAACAAGCTTTCCACGACTGGTTGTTTTGGGTGGAGCATGTGGGCGTGGCGATGTGGCGAATCAGACGTAACGCCGTCACAATACGTTTGGCCTTTTGGGAGCTTTATCATATCCCAAAACTCACCAAATTTGGCAGACTCGTCAGGACTGGTGAAAAATTACATATTTTGGGGGCGTGGCCAAAATTGCAACAGAAAGGGCTCAAGAGCGCCACCTAGAATATTTCAAACTACCCTCCGCATTGGCCTTAGTTTCACGTAGGATCATGAAATTTGGTACACTTGTCCAATTCACCAAGACGCACAGAAAACCCTCTGGCATCAACGTTGTACGATAAATGGGAAGGCGGCCATTTTGGAATGTGGACCAAATTGGGTTCGCGCATTAGGTGCCGAACGGGTACGGGAAAGGCACAAGAGCGTTTCAGGGTGGACTAGCTCGACTTCCCGCGGACGCCGCGAGAAGGGCGGAGCGGCGCTAAGGCATTCACACGTGCATTTTCGCAGGAAATGCGGTTTTTCTAGTTATTATTATTATCTACAGTTTATAGATGTTACTATCTTCACTCCGTACGTTTTTTGGCATGTAACTACTCGCACAGTTTTGGTGCGATTTCAACAATTCATATATCAAAATGTTCAGCTCATTTAGGACAATCCGGCTATGACTTTTGGTAATGCTGCAACTTTAGCTTTTTGAGATATTCAGCCTTTTCGGCCATCTTTTTCCCATTGAAAATGAATGGAGCTAAAATGAAATGGCCGTTTGGGGGCTTTATTATATCCTAAATCTCACCAAATTTGGCAGACTCATCACTCAGACATGCAGGAGTAACAAATGATCAAAACCTCATGTTTTCATATATGATGAAGGGGCGTGGCCTGGCCTCAAAGTTAGGTATCTCGCCATGAAAAACGAAACACTAATAGCACCTACACGAAAACTGTCTAATACATCAAACCTTCAGTGATTGACCCACAACCAGTCCCCTGCAATACTGAATGGTCAAATCATGACATTAATTAAGCCACGCCCCCTCACAACAGGAAGTGTACAGTTGTACATTGAACGTCCCGATCGGACACCTGTTACCTAATCAGCGTGACGGTCTGTCCAGTGACCAAAGACATGTTGCTGTAACAAGCTTTCCAACACTGACCGTTTTGGGTGGAGCATGTGGGCGTGGCAATATGGCGAATCAGACGTAACGCCATCACAAACGAAACACTAATAGCACCTACACGAAAACTGTCTAATACATCAAACCTTCAGTGATATACCCACATCCGGTCCCCTGCAATACTGACTGGTCAAATCATGACAATAACTAAGCCACGCCCCCTCACAACAGGAAGTGTACAGTTGTACATTGAACGTCCGGATTGGACACCTGTTACCTAATCAGCGTGACGGTCTGTCCAGTGACCAAAGACATAGTGTTGTAACAAGCTTTCCAACAATGACTGTTTTGGGTGGAGCATGTGGGCGTGGCGATGTGGCGAATCAGACGTAACGCCGTCACAATACGTTTGGCCTTTGGGGAGCTTTATCATATCCCAAAACTCACCAAATTTGGCAGACTCGTCAGGACTGGTGAAAAATTACATATTTTGGGGGCGTAGCCAAAATTTCAAAAGAAACGGCTCAAGAGCGCCACCTAGAAAATTTCAAACTACCCTCCACATTGGCCTTAGTTTCACGTAGGATCATGAAATTTGGTACACTTGTCCAATTCACCAAGACGCACAGAAAACCCTCTGGCATCAACGTTGTACGATAAATGGGAAGGCGGCCATTTTGGAATGTGGACCAAATCAAGTGCACGCATTAGGTGCCGAACGGGTACGGGAAAGGCACGAGAGTGTTTTAGGGTGGACAAGCTCGACTTCCCGCGGTCGCCGCGAGAAGGGCGGAGCGGCGCTAAGGCATTCACACGTGCATTTTCGTAGGAAATGCGGTTTTTCTAGTTATTATTATAGTTACTATCTTCCGTCCGTACGTTTTTTGGCACGCTACTCCTCCTAGAGTATTTGTGCCATTTCAACGATTCATATATCAAAATGTTCAGCTCGTTCAGGACAATCCAGCTATGACTTTTGGTAATGCTGCAAGTTGCGCTTTTTGAAATATTAAGCCTTTTCGGCCATTTTTTTCCCATTGAAAATGAATGGAGCTAAAATGAAATGGTCTTTTGGGGGCTTTATCATACCCTAAAACTCACCAAATTTGGCAGACTCATCACTCAGACATGCAGGAGTAACAAATGATCAAAACCTCGCATTTTCATATATGCTGAAGGGGCGTGGCCTGGCCTCAAAGTTAGGTATCTCGCCATGAAAAACGAAACACTAATAGCACCTACACGAAAACCGTCTAATACATCAAACCTTCAGTGATTGACCCACAACCACTCCCCTGCAATACTGAATGGTCAAATCATGACATTAATTAAGCCACGCCCCCTCACAACAGGAAGTGTACAGTTATACATTGAACGTCCCGATCGGACACCTGTTACCTAATCAGCGGGACGGTCTGTCCAGTGACCGAAGACATGTTGCTGTAACAAGCTTTCCAACACTGACCGTTTTGGGTGGAGCATGTGGGCGTGGCGATGTGGCGAATCAGCCGTCACGCCGTCACAAACGAAACACTAATAGCACCTACACGAAAACAGTCTAATACATCAAACCTTCAGTGATTGACCCACATCCGGTCCCCTGCAATACTGAATGGTCAAATCATGACAATAATTAAGCCACGCCCCCTCACAACAGGAAGTGTACAGTTGTACATTGAACATCCCGATCGGACACCTGTTACCTAATCAGCGTGACGGTCTGTCCAGTGACCGAAGACATGTTGCTGTAACAAGCTTTCCAACACTGACCGTTTTGGGTGGAGCATGTGGGCGTGGCAATGTGGCGAATCAGACGTAACGCCGTCACAAACGAAACACTAATAGCACCTACACGAAAACTGTATAATACATCAAACCTTCAGTGATTGACCCACATCCGGTCCCCTGCAATACTGAATGGTCAAATCATGACATTAATTAAGCCACGCCCCCTCACAACAGGAAGTGTACAGTTGTACATTGAACGTCCCGATCGGACACCTGTTACCTAATCAGCGTGACGGTGTGTCCAGTGACCGAAGACATGTTGGTCTAACAAGCTTTCCAACACTGACCGTTTTGGGTGGAGCATGTGGGCGTGGCGATGTGGCGAATCAGACGTAACGCCGTCACAATACGTTTGGCCTTTTGGGAGCTTTATCATATCCCAAAACTCACCAAATTTGGCAGACTCGTCAGGACTGGTGAAAAATTACATATTTTGGGGGCGTGGCCAAAATTGCAAAAGAAACGGCTCAAGAGCGCCACCTAGAATATTTCAAACTACCCTCCGCATTGGCCTTAGTTTCACGTAGGATCATGAAATTTGGTACACTTGTCCAATTCACCAAGACGCACAGAAAACCCTCTGGCGTCAACGTAATACGATAAATGGGAAGGCGGCCATTTTGGAATGTGGACCAAATTGGGTGCACGCATTGGGTGCCCAATGGGTACGGGAAAGGCACGAGAGTGTTTCAGGGTGAACTAGCTCGACTTCCCGCGGGCGCCACAAGAAGGGCGGAGCGGCGCTAAGGCATTCACACGTGCATTTTCGCAGGAAATGCAAATTTTCTAGTTGTGTGAATGCCAACAAGGCATTCACACTATAGAGATTGTGTTTATATTTGTGTGAATGCCAACAAGGCATTCACACTATAGAGATTGTGTTTATATTTATTATTATAGATGTTACTATCTTCATTCCGTACGTTTTTTGGCATGTAACTACTCGCACAGTTTTGGTGCCATTTCAACAATTCATATATCAAAATGTCCAGCTCGTTCAGGACAATCCGGCTATGACTTTTGGTAATGCTGCAACTTTAGCTTTTTGAATTATTTAGCCTTTTCGGCCATTTTTTTCCCATTGAAAATGAATGGAGCTAAAATGAAATGGCATGTTGGGGGCTTTATCATATCCTAAATCTCACCAAATTTGGCAGACTCATCACTCAGACATGGGGGAGTAAAAAATGATCAAAACCTCACGTTTTCATATATGCTGAAGGGGCGTGGCCTGGCCTCAAAATTAGGCATCTCGCCATGAAAAACGAAACACTAATAGCACCTACACGAAAACCGTCTAATACATCAAACCTTCAGTGATTGACCCACAACCAGTCCCCTGCAATACTGAATGGTCAAATCATGACATTAATTAAGCCACGCCCCCTCACAACAGGAAGTGTACAGTTATACATTGAACGTCCCGATCGGACACCTGTTACCTAATCAGCGGGACGGTCTGTCCAGTGACCGAAGACATGTTGCTGTAACAAGCTTTCCAACACTGACCGTTTTGGGTGGAGCATGTGGGCGTGGCGATGTGGCGAATCAGCCGTCACGCCGTCACAAACGAAACACTAATAGCACCTACACGAAAACAGTCTAATACATCAAACCTTCAGTGATTGACCCACATCCGGTCCCCTGCAATACTGAATGGTCAAATCATGACAATAATTAAGCCACGCCCCCTCACAACAGGAAGTGTACAGTTGTACATTGAACATCCCGATCGGACACCTGTTACCTAATCAGCGTGACGGTCTGTCCAGTGACCGAAGACATGTTGCTGTAACAAGCTTTCCACGACTGGTTGTTTTGGGTGGAGCATGTGGGCGTGGCGATGTGGCGAATCAGACGTAACGCCGTCACAATACGTTTGGCCTTTTGGGAGCTTTATCATATCCCAAAACTCACCAAATTTGGCAGACTCGTCAGGACTGGTGAACGATTACATATTTTGGGGGCGTGGCCAAAATTGCAACAGAAAGGGCTCAAGAGCGCCACCTAGAATATTTCAAACTACCCTCCGCATTGGCCTTAGTTTCACGTAGGATCATGAAATTTGGTACACCTCCCCGATTCACCAAGGCGCACAGAAAACCCTCTGGCACCAACGTTGTACGATGAAAGGAAAGGCGACCTTTTCGGCCATTTTTATCCCATTGAAAATGAATGGAGCTAAAATGAAATAGCATTTTGGGGGCTTTTTCATATCCCAAAACTCACCAAAATTGGCAGACTCATCAGGACTGGTGAACAATTACATATTTTGGGGGCGTGACCAAAATTTCAAAAGAAACGGCTCAAGAGCGCCACCTAGAAAATTTCAAACTACCTTCCGCATTGGCCTTAGTTTCACGTAGGATCATGAAATTTGGTACACTTGTCCAATTCACCAAGACGCACAGAAAACCCTCTGGCGTCAACGTTGTACGATAAATGGGAAGGCGGCCATTTTGGAATGTGGACCAAATTGGGTGCGTGCATTGGGTGCCGAACGGGTACGGGAAAGGCACGAGAGTGTTTCAGGGTGGACCAGCTGGACTTCCCGCGGTCGCCGCGAGAAGGGCGGAGCGGCGCTAAGGCATTCACACGTGCATTTTCGCAGGAAATGCGGTTTTTCTAGTTTATAGATGTTACTATCTTCATTCCGTACGTTTTTTGGCATGTAACTACTCGCACAGTTTTGGTGCGATTTCAACAATTCATATATCAAAATGTTCAGCTCATTTAGGACAATCCGGCTATGACTTTTGGTAATGCTGCAACTTTAGCTTTTTGAGATATTCAGCCTTTTCGGCCATCTTTTTCCCATTGAAAATGAATGGAGCTAAAATGAAATGGTCTTTTGGGGGCTTTATCATACCCTAAAACTCACCAAATTTGGCAGACTCATCACTCAGACATGCAGGAGTAACAAATGATCAAAACCTCGCATTTTCATATATGCTGAAGGGGCGTGGCCTGGCCTCAAAGTTAGGCATCTCGCCATGAAAAACGAAACACTAATAGCACCTACACGAAAACCGTCTAATACATCAAACCTTCAGTGATTGACCCACAACCACTCCCCTGCAATACTGAATGGTCAAATCATGACATTAATTAAGCCACGCCCCCTCACAACAGGAAGTGTACAGTTATACATTGAACGTCCCGATCGGACACCTGTTACCTAATCAGCGGGACGGTCTGTCCAGTGACCGAAGACATGTTGCTGTAACAAGCTTTCCAACACTGACCGTTTTGGGTGGAGCATGTGGGCGTGGCGATGTGGCGAATCAGCCGTCACGCCGTCACAAACGAAACACTAATAGCACCTACACGAAAACAGTCTAATACATCAAACCTTCAGTGATTGACCCACATCCGGTCCCCTGCAATACTGAATGGTCAAATCATGACAATAATTAAGCCACGCCCCCTCACAACAGGAAGTGTACAGTTGTACATTGAACATCCCGATCGGACACCTGTTACCTAATCAGCGTGACGGTCTGTCCAGTGACCGAAGACATGTTGCTGTAACAAGCTTTCCACGACTGGTTGTTTTGGGTGGAGCATGTGGGCGTGGCGATGTGGCGAATCAGACGTAACGCCGTCACAATACGTTTGGCCTTTTGGGAGCTTTATCATATCCCAAAACTCACCAAATTTGGCAGACTCGTCAGGACTGGTGAAAAATTACATATTTTGGGGGCGTGGCCAAAATTGCAACAGAAAGGGCTCAAGAGCGCCACCTAGAAAATTTCAAACTACCCTCCGCATTGGCCTTAGTTTCACGTAGGATCATGAAATTTGGTACACTTGTCCAATTCACCAAGACGCACAGAAAACCCTCTGGCGTCAACGTTGTACGATAAATGGGAAGGCGGCCATTTTGGAATGTGGACCAAATTGAGTGCACGCACTAGGTGCCGAACGGGTACGGGAAAGGCACGAGAGTGTTTCGGGGTGGACCAGCTCGACTTCCCGCGGTCGCCGCGAGAAGGGCGGAGCGGCGCTAAGGCATTCACACGTGCATTTTCGTAGGAAATGCGGTTTTTCTAGTTGTGTGAATGCCAACAAGGCATTCACACTATAGAGATTGTGTTTATATTTATTATAGTTACTATCTTCCGTCCGTACGTTTTTTGGCACGCTACTCCTCCTAGAGTATTTGTGCCATTTCAACGATTCATATATCAAAATGTTCAGCTCGTTCAGGACAATCCAGCTATGACTTTTGGTAATGCTGCAAGTTGCGCTTTTTGAAATATTAAGCCTTTTCGGCCATTTTTTTCCCATTGAAAATGAATGGAGCTAAAATGAAATGGTCTTTTGGGGGCTTTATCATACCCTAAAACTCACCAAATTTGGCAGACTCATCACTCAGACATGCAGGAGTAACAAATGATCAAAACCTCGCATTTTCATATATGCTGAAGGGGCGTGGCCTGGCCTCAAAGTTAGGCATCTCGCCATGAAAAACGAAACACTAATAGCACCTACACGAAAACCGTCTAATACATCAAACCTTCAGTGATTGACCCACAACCACTCCCCTGCAATACTGAATGGTCAAATCATGACATTAATTAAGCCACGCCCCCTCACAACAGGAAGTGTACAGTTATACATTGAACGTCCCGATCGGACACCTGTTACCTAATCAGCGGGACGGTCTGTCCAGTGACCGAAGACATGTTGCTGTAACAAGCTTTCCAACACTGACCGTTTTGGGTGGAGCATGTGGGCGTGGCAATGTGGCGAATCAGCCGTCACGCCGTCACAAACGAAACACTAATAGCACCTACACGAAAACAGTCTAATACATCAAACCTTCAGTGATAGACCCACATCCGGTCCCCTGCAATACTGAATGGTCAAATCATGACAATAATTAAGCCACGCCCCCTCACAACAGGAAGTGTACAGTTGTACATTGAACATCCCGATCGGACACCTGTTACCTAATCAGCGTGACGGTCTGTCCAGTGACCAAAGACATAGTGCTGTAACAAGCTTTCCACAATGACTGTTTTGGGTGGAGCATGTGGGCGTGGCGATGTGGCGAATCAGACGCAACGCCGTCACAATACGTTTGGCCTTTGGGGGCTTTATCATATCCCAAAACTCACAAAATTGGCAGACTCATCAGGACTGGTGAACGATTACATATTTTGGGGGCGTGGCCAAAATTTCAAAAGAAACGGCTCAAGAGCGCCACCTAGAAAATTTCAAACTACCCTCCACATTGGCCTTAGTTTCACGTAGGATCATGAAATTTGGTACACTTGTCCAATTCACCAAGACGCACAGAAAACCCTCTGGCGTCAACGTTGTACGATAAATGGGAAGGCGGCCATTTTGGAATGTGGACCAAATTGAGTGCACGCACTGGGTGCCGAACGGGTACGGGAAAGGCACGAGAGTGTTTCAGGGTGGACCAGCTCGACTTCCCGCGGTCGCCGCGAGAAGGGCGGAGCGGCGCTAAGGCATTCACACGTGCATTTTCGTAGGAAATGCGGTTTTTCTAGTTATAGTTACTATCTTCATTCCGTACGTTTTTTGGCATGTAACTACTCGCACAGTTTTGGTGCCATTTCAACAATTCATATATCAAAATGTCCAGCTCGCTCAGGACAATCCGGCTATGACTTTTGGTAATGCTGCAACTTTAGCTTTTTGAATTATTTAGCCTTTTCGGCCATTTTTTTCCCATTGAAAATGAATGGAGCTAAAATGAAATGGCCGTTTGGGGGCTTTATCATATCCTAAATCTCACCAAATTTGGCAGACTCATCACTCAGACATGGGGGAGTAAAAAATGAACAAAACCTCACGTTTTCATATATGCTGAAGGGGCGTGGCCTGGCCTCAAAGTTAGGTATCTCGCCATGGAAAACGAAACACTAATAGCACCTACACGAAAACGGTCTAATACATCAAATCTTCAGTGATTGACCCACAACCGGTCCCCTACAATACTGAATGGTCAAATCATGACATTAATTAAGCCACGCCCCCTCACAACAGGAAGTGTACAGTTGTACATTGAACGTCCCGATCGGACACCTGTTACCTTATCAGCGGGACGGTCTGTCCAGTGACCGAAGACATGTTGCTGTAACAAGCTTTCCAACACTGACCGTTTTGGGTGGAGCATGTGGGCGTGGCGATGTGGCGAATCAGCCGTCACGCCGTCACAAACGAAACACTAATAGCACCTACACGAAAACAGTCTAATACATCAAACCTTCAGTGATTGACCCACATCCGGTCCCCTGCAATACTGAATGGTCAAATCATGACAATAATTAAGCCACGCCCCCTCACAACAGGAAGTGTACAGTTGTACATTGAACGTCCCGATCGGACACCTGTTACCTAATCAGCGTGACGGTCTGTCCAGTGACCGAAGACATGTTGCTGTAACAAGCTTTCCAACACTGACCGTTTTGGGTGGAGCATGTGGGCGTGGCGATGTGGCGAATCAGCCGTCACGCCGTCACAAACGAAACACTAATAGCACCTACACGAAAACAGTCTAATACATCAAACCTTCAGTGATTGACCCACATCCGGTCCCCTGCAATACTGAATGGTCAAATCATGACAATAATTAAGCCACGCCCCCTCACAACAGGAAGTGTACAGTTGTACATTGAACGTCCCGATCGGACACCTGTTACCTAATCAGCGTGACGGTTTGTCCAGTGACCAAAGACATGTTGCTATAACAAGCTTTCCAACACTGACCGTTTTGGGTGGAGCATGTGGGCGTGGCGATGTGGCGAATCAGACGTAACGCCGTCACAATACGTTTGGCATTTTGGGGGCTTTATCATATCCCAAAACTCACAAAATTTGGCAGACTCATCAGGACTGGTGAAAGATTACATATTTTAGGGGCGTGGCTAAAATTGCAAAAGAAACGGCTCAAGAGCGCCACCTAGAATATTTCAAACTACCCTCCGCATTGGCCTTAGTTTCACGTAGGATCATGAAATTTGGTACACTTGTCCAATTCACCAAGACGCACAGAAAACCCTCTGGCATCAACGTTGTACGATAAATGGGAAGGCGGCCATTTTGGAAAGTGGACCAAATTGGGTGCATGCGTTGGGTGCCGAACGGGTACGGAAAAGGCACGAGAGTGTTTCAGGTTGGACTAGCTGGACTTCCCGCGATCGCCGCGAGAAGGGCGGAGCGGCGCTAAGGCATTCACACGTGCATTTTCGCAGGAAATGCGACTTTTCTAGTTTTTATTTATTTATTCAACACCACAAACTGTATGTCACACAAACACTGATAATTAAACTGATCACACTATTAAAACACGTTAACCAAACTGTAAACTACATTAATGAACTGGACTCTGTTTTCATCCTGGACACTGGTCCCATGTTGTTCATCTGGCTCGTTCAGGCTGTCACTTCTTTGCTTAATGCAGCTTAAAACATTCAATGGATTGGAAAAAAGAAATTAGGGGAATTTTAAACGAATAGTTCATCCAACTTCTCTCTCTTTGACGTCCTACTGCACCTGGGCCGAGCCTCGTTCAGAACCGGCCCGCCTGGTGAGAACAGCTTCTCCTTGTAGAGAAAATAAAAATAAAAACTCAGTTGGTTGTTGTGTAATCAAAGTAAACACAGGCCAACATTATTAAGAAAGTTGATTTACCCGCTGTAAATCAGCTACTGATTATCACGGCGAAAAGTCGTGGAACCAATTCGGTTCTGGTCCACTCAGCGACCGGTGTAGAGCTTGTTAGATGAAGTGGTCCCTCTTGGCGTCAAATCTGTCGACTCTTATCCAAAATCCAGCCATAATCCAGCTTTAACTTGTTAAGTTGTTGTTAGCTGAACTTTTAGCCCATAGGAAAGGATCCAGCCGAGGGAGCACGCATGTGCATTAGGTGAATGTAAAAAATTCACAGCGC
>JBBPBX010052818.1:0-24066 GCA_038048925.1 Garcialebias charrua
CAGACCGTGAGGTTGAACTACTTTTAAATACCGTGTTGGAGTACAAAGTTAATAAAGCGCAGGGAAATGTCGACTGGGAATCATGTCAGAGCAAGTATGTTGACATTTTAGCTCTTTTTTTAGAGCATTACCCAACGGAGTCCTCCCACGAGTTTCCCCATTCACAAACAGAAATCACGCGCCGCGCCGCACCATCTGTCGCAGACATGATGCGAAAATCTCCAGTTCCGAAAGTCCACACGCAAACCCGAAAGCGGAGAATTCTCAAATCTCCACTTTGGTCTGAGTTTTTGTTATTATTCGTTTATAGTTACATCAACTGGTGTTCACGTGTGGATGAAAGGCCAAGCCGCATGATAAACTATTCGGTTTTCCTGATATCCCGCTACGTGTGTAGAAGGTCATAGTCTCTTCAGCGTGTCCTGGGTCTTCACCAGGGTCTCCTCCCAGTAGACATGCCTGAAGAACCTCCCTAGAGAGTCACCCAGGGATAACCCTTACCAGATGAACCACCTCGACTGGCTCTTCTGGATGTGGAGGAGCAGTGGTTCGACTCCGAGCCTCTCCTGGTAACTGAACTTCTCACCCTGTCGAGAGTCCAGCTACCCTGCAGAGGAAACTCATTCAGACGTCCTGGATCCACGATCTCATTCTATCAGTCTCTACCCAGAGTTCATGACCAGAGGTGAGGGGAGGAACATAGACTGACCAGTAAACCGAGTTTTGCCTTATAGCTCAGCTCACTGTTCACCACAATGGACCGGCACAGAGTCCATAATACTGCAGACGCTGCACCAATCTGGGGACTAAGACGTTTCATTTCTAAACCTATAAGCGTTTTTTCCACAGTGGAAGATATAGGAAGGACTCGGTGATAGTTCAGGTTGTCAGCTGGACAGGTTTCTTGTAAGAGTTGCTGCGTTTATGTCACCAGACTCTAAGAAGTCACAAAGCTGTCTCTCTGTGGACAAACACATTTTTCTGTCTTTGTAAAAAAATATATATATGTTGCTCCACAGGTCTCACCATTAATACAGAATATTTTATGTGAAATCTAGTGACTCAACTATAAAAAGAAGTTTGTTTTTTTAAATGAACTAGAAAATTTGAATTTCCTGTGCAAATACAATGTAAATGCTTTTTGCTGAAGAACTTGCTGAAAAACAGCTAAAATTTCATTAAAAAAATAGCTGAAGTGTAGCTGAAATGGAAGCACAAGCTTAAATTAGTAGAAGAAAGCAGAAAGAACATTTTGTACGTTTGTATTTGCTGAATTAGGTTTAAATAATCAGAAATGAGCACAAAAATTAGGAAATTAGCTAAAAAGCTGAATTAGCTAAAAATAGCTGAAAAGTAGCTGAAAAGGCAGAAAGAAGCTTAAGCTACCAGAAGGACGTGGAAAGAGCTGAAAGCTTAAAAATGTGGACTTAGCTGAAAAAGCTAAATTTAGCACAAAACAGCTAAAAAGTAGCTGAAATGGCAGAAAAAGCTGAAACTAGCAGAAAAAATGAAGGGAGCATAACAAATTTAAATTAGCAGCAATAAGTTAGAAGAATCACAAAATATTTTAGTTAGCAGGAAGAATCTGAAAGGAGCACAAAACAGCTAAAAAAAAACAGCTGAAAGTAGCTGAAAGAATATTGAAAGTTGCACAGGGAAGCTGAAAGAAGCTGAAGCAGAACAAAATGTGAAAGCAGCAGTAAAAGGTTGTAAACACATCTAAAGGTTTGAAGGATGTAAAATGAGCTCAATTCATTTTCTGAGACGAAAAATATGAGAAAAGGCTAAATATTTCAAAACAGCTAAAGTTACACCAAAACCGAAATTCCCAGCAGGATTGTCCTGCAAGAGCCGAACATTTTGATTCATGATTTGTTGAAACAGATGAAAACTGCGGGACGAGAATCAAGCTGAAAAACGTAGAGAAGGAAATGCATGGAAAGAAGCATATGCTGGTGAAGATTCTCAGTCATCCAGGACATGATCAAATCAAAAAAGGTGTTCAATACAGAAACAACTGGACTTTATTTGTAACAAGACGTTTCGCTTCTCATCCGAGACAAAATGTCTTCTTGTTACAAATAAAGTCCAGTTGTTTCTGTATTGAACACCTTTTTTGATCATGTCTGTGCATGTTTCTGTTTGGTGCTCTGAGACGACTTCTGTTGGGACTTGGAGCTACAGAAACAAACTGAACTGAAGTGGGAATATTCGATCATGATCAAGAGGAATGCTCCATTTGAGCCCTTCAGCTTGTCCGTCAAACAAAATGAAAACCTGCTTATTTTTCTGCTTCTGGCTGAGCATTCACACAGAAATCTTGCAGCCAACAAATGTCATTTTGTTTGTGTTTAAAGATCCTGTGCCTTTTTCTAAGCACACTGTGCGAGTGAAGCTGGTGAAGGACTCAGCTCTGGATCTGACTGACCCTGCGGCTCTGCAAGACCTCCTGACGAAGGTGAATCCCGTTGAATGAAATGTTCTTAGAGTTTATTTTGGTTTGAAGAAGAATTTGAAGTTTCACCTGACAGATTGGTGATTACCTGTAGTTGTCTTGGTCAGTGTCAAAAAAATGTCACAGGGCGTCTCCTGGTCTCTGGGCTGATTAGAAGCAGCACATAAGCCCCAGGGTCCTTAAAACCAGGGGTGTCCAATACGTCGAACGAGATCTCAGTTGATCTCAAAGGTATTATGGATAGATGACTTTTTTTAAAATTCATTTTACATTTTATAAAGGAAAAAACATTTTTACATATTATATCAATAAAATGAGAAGGAAAAAAAAACATAAAATGAAAAGAGACAGGGAAAAGAAAAAAATCTTATTTTACCTGCCCCTTTTTTCCAAAACAACAACAAAAAGGCAAGATCAATAAAAATAACTCAACCAAGAATACAAAATGTTAAGCAATTTACACAATTTGAATACACATTTAAATTTTAGTACAATTTGACAATTTGAATATTTAGTATTTAATTAACATATTAGCTTTAATCTTTTTTTTAAGACTATAAGTGAGTTAGCAGTTTTAATTTCATTTCCTAAACTATTCCACAAGTCAACACCTTGTATTGATACACACCGTCTTTTCAAACTAGTTCTGTATTTTGACTTTGCAAAAATCTCCATTCCTTACAGGTTGTAGTAACAGCTCGTTCTTTTTACAAAATTTACTTGAACATTTAGAGGCAATAATTTTTTTGAGCTCTATATATTACCAACAAAATATTTTAATTCACCAAATCATAAAACTTAAGCAACATAAGTTGCTTAAATGATATATTTGACAGATGGCAGTAGGGTTTTCCTGCAATAGTTCTCACGGCTCTTTTTTGTAAAATAAATAGGGTTCGTTAAGGTTTTACACGCCTTTCCCCAAACCTCTACACAATAAATCAAGTGTGGAACAACGATTGCATTATAGAGCAAATACAACACTCTTTCATTCAATAAATCCTTAACTTTGTACAGCACAGCTGTGGATCTAGATATCTTGGTTTTAACCGAATTTATATGCTGTTTCCAAGTGAGCTTATCATCTATCACCACTCCCAAGAATTTCATTTCACTTGCTCTGGATATTTCAACATAGAAAAACCCGTAGTTTTTATTTTTTTACTAAATAACATGTAATTAGTTTTATCTAAGTTTAATGACAGTTTGTTTAATTTGAACCAATTTTGTAATTTAACAAACTCCATATTTAAACACTCAGACATTTGATTTAAATCATTACCAGAATTTAAAAAAGTAGTATCGTCAGCAAAAAGTATACTTTAGAAGTCTGGACATCATCACTAAATCATTCGATAAAACAATTTTGGACCAAGTATTGAACCCTGTGGGACTCCACATGTGATCTTACAAAGGTTTGATCTATTTTCATGGAGCTTCAGAGACTCAGTCCCACTGTCAAGATCCTGGTTTGGGGTTCATGTTGTTGTTCTTTGCATTCATTTTGTTTGTTTCAGGTTAGTTGTTTATGTTTGTTTTGTCTATTCAGACCTTCCTGTGTTTCCTGACACTCGTTAGTTTCTGCTTCTGCAGAACAGGAAGGGGTAATTCAGCCAGGTGTGTTGGAGCAGGGAGACAGGTAAAACATGGACGCCCACCAGGAGCAGGACTGGACACCCCTGAAACAGTCCCTCAGCTGCTACCTCACCATCAGTCTGCCATTTTTAAGCTTCATGCCACGTCCAGTTCTCCTTTGGTTCTCCTTGTGGGTTTTCTTCAGTTTCTGTAAGTTGGTGTGGCCATGTCAGATTTACATTAGTCCCTCGTTACTTCGTGGTTCGACTTAACTTGACCTGCCATTACAAACATCTGTAAACTAGCAGCTTTTAATCTACACCTAAGGAATGAAGGGGAAAAAGTTTTTCTGTGATTAAAATAGTAAAGAGACTGTCATTGGTTCGTTTTATCATGTGGCCAATGGGGCAGAAGAGACAAGGCTCTGGGTTTACTGAACCCAGAACAGAACACCAGACGACCAGGAGACAGGAGGAAAAAATGTAAGTGAGTTTATTTACAGGTTTGGGGGAAAAGGCAAAAGACTGGGAGGTCTGCAAAGAAGCACAGCTGGTGAATATATGATTTATTAAATCTTAATTTAATCTACAAAGACATAAAAAGAGGTTATTCTCACTTTGGTTTTCAGGTCTCAGTCTTTGAGGGAGGTCCAGTTGTGGTCACTGTGCTCAGAGGTGAGAGAAGCAGGCGTTAAGACGTCTGAACACTTGTTTGTCTTGCAGGACCGGAGCTCAGAGTTTGCTAACAGAACCCGGGAGTCAGATCACGGATCAGGGCCAGGCTGTACAGGAAGCAGGATCAAGTTAAGTAGCCTAACAATCAGAATTATAGGGGGTCCGTTCCTACGACTGTCTCGTAACACGAAATCTTGTACGTCGGAACCCAAAACACGTGTTGCTCGTAAGTCCGGATTTTCGGTCGTAAGTCGGAAAATTTATGCTAGCGCTACTACAAACACTTGTTTTTCATCACAAACGTTCATACTAGTTCATAAACATGCTCAGAAACTTGTTTCCAAACTGTTAGCTAACACACTTTCATCTAAAAACACATACCTGTGCTGTATTTTCTGTATGTTCTTTACAAATTTACTGTTCGTTAGTGAGCTCGTAAGTCCGGAACCTCGTATGTCGATGCGCTCGTAAGTCGGGGATTACAGGGGTTGTTGGTGTAGTCACCATTGCAACTCAACGCTCCAGTGGTGAACTGAAATCAGCCAGGGCCTCAAGAAGAGTAGTGTAAGTAATCCAATAGTTCTGTCGGGTCATCTGGACACTGAACACTGCAGATAAATCCTGGTACTTTCTGGGTACATTGGATAAGTTTATTTCTTTTTGTGTCACGGGTTTTGAAGCAGGAACTGGTAGAGTGGTGTGTAAACATTTGGCCAGACAAAAATTACTCCCAATTGTCAACCCTGTTCCCTTCCAATTAAAAACATGATTATGTTGTTTTATCCAGGGGTAACCCAGAATCAGAAGTGAGGAGGAGGATGAAAACAAATCAGCAGAGCTGGGCACCGCTAATTAAAAAATTAGTTCCACAATTTCTAAAACACTTATTAATTTTTTTAGGTCCACAATTTCAAAAGCACAAATGTCTTATGAAAATTAGGGGAAGCTAATCTAATCCGCTATTTATATATTTCTATATTATATATATATATATATATTATATATATATATTATATATATATATATATATATATATATATATATATATATATATATTTATATATAGCCGGCAGCGTTATCAATATTTGCACTACACTGCCAACTGAAAAGTAACAAAAATGATCCTAAAAGGATGAAATTACAAAAATCAAAGGATTTATTTAATACTTTACGTACATATATTCTATTCGGCCACGAAATTAACAAAAAATAGAATGATCTTTTAATCCCTAAAACCACGTTTAAATCTCAAATACACGGGTGTGTCGCCACCGCATTTATACATGAAAGTAACCCAAATACATAAAACTAACGACTCGCCGTCGAATGGTCGACACAAAACGCACAATAAAATACTCCGGCCACGTTAATTTGGCTTGAAACAGCTGGGTTCTCTAAGGATTTCCATTAGTAACCCAGCACAACCAACCGGCAGACACAGTTAGCGTCTATAGGTAGTCAACAGATTTAATGAAAAGTAACTAAAATACATAAAAATAACGACTCACCGTCGAATGGTCGACACAAAACACACCTTAAAATCATCCGGCCACGTTAATTTGGCTTGAAACAGCGGGGTTCTTTAAGGATTTATGAAGACACCGAGCGCAGCCAGCTACAGAATTAGCCCCTGAGTTCAACTATGACCCGGAAGATGGAATAGTCCATTTTTAGTAGGGGGATAAAGAAATCGACCGTTTTTTTATTGCGTATATTTAATGATCGTTTTCATCGTAACTATAATTATTTTTATGTTAAATGTACATTAACAAGCATGAGCAATGTTAGTGATGTAGGTGACTGCACGGGGCGAGGCGGGGCCGGGGCCACTGCTGAAATGGGACCCCCAGGCATTTACCTACATGGTAGAGCCGAGTCTGTTCTCAGCTCTGCCCCCCTCCCCCCTCCAACCCTTCCTCCTCTCTGCTCTTACGGTGGGGAAAAAGGTAAAAAACAAGCAGCATAAGAGCTTGTAAATAAGTTTATTGGTTTTTACTGATAGATAATTAGTTATTAGCGGTACTGCATTTTAAATAAAAATAGCACAAATCCGCTTATGAATTATAAAAGTTAGTCAATTCACAAAAACGCTGACAAAAAGTTTAGGTCCACTGTAAGCGGAATAGCGCTTTAGCGCTCTCTAGCGTTCATATGCCCACCTTTGCAAATCAGGAACTCACCTTCCTCATAATGATTACTCGAAATGACCAGATGGATCTTATCGGTCTTGTGCATCATGGCAGGTCAGTCATGTCCAGACAGAGCAGAAACATTCACCTGTTGTGGTAAAGGAGTTGTGGGTGTCATCAACTGCCCAACTAAAGTCTCACTGATGAAGCTTTGTTCTGCACCAGAGTTGACTGAAACCTGAACAGAGATTTATTTTATTAAAACAGATGGTGGTATGAAGCAAAAAGTGAGGGCTTGGGAGAAAAGGAAGACGTGCCCACCAAAATCCCTGGATTTGTTGATAGGCTCGTCCTTTGGATCCTAATGGGCAAGAAACTACTAGTTGCCACAGTACTGTATACGCATTCAGTGGCATTAATACAGCGCTGGTGCTCCTGGGGTGTTAAGCAAGCTTGTTCTAACTGCAATCTGGTTCAGTTAGGGCTGTGGTGATTCTGCTTTCTGTCGATTGTCAATCTGAATACCAATTCAATGGCTTTGTCAAGATCTTTGGGATATGCTGGTGAAGATTCGCAGTCATCCAGGACATGATAAAATAAAATAAAAAGTGTTCAATACAGAAACAACTGGACTTTATTTGTAACAGAAGACATTTCGCCCTCTATCCAAAGAGCTTTATGAATTCAAAGAGCAGACTGTGTGAGAGTAAGGTTAATAATAATAATAATAATAATAATAATAATAATAATAATAATAATAATAATAATAATAATAATAATAATAATAATAATAATAATAATAATAATAATAATAATAATGAATTCAATTTATAACGCACTTTTCATTAATGAAAATCTCAAAGTGCTACAAGGTGCAACAGAATTAAATGTCAATAAAACAAGTAATAAAACAAGTAAAATCAATAACAGTATCAACTAAGATCAAAAGTAGAATCATGAGGAGGTAGAGTATGCTCGGTTGAAAAGAAAGGTCTTCAAGCCGCTCTTAAAGTCAACCACAGACTGTGGGGCTCTCAGACAGTCAGGAAGAGAGTTCCACAGGCGGGGGGCAGCCACACTGAAAGCCCGGTCTCCCATGGTCCTTAATTTGGTTCTCGGAATGTGAAGGAGATTACTGTTCTGTGACCGCAGTGAATGGGTGGATGAGTATGGAATAAGAATATATAGGTTATAAAGGCTGAGATGACACACACACACACACACACACACACGCACATTGAAGGCTGAGATAACACACACACATACCTGAGATAAGATACATACATCCTATGTAAATTGACAAATCACACCTCACACCTCAACAGTAGGTGTTTCTTAAGGTCTTTGTTAGTCTAATTCACAGAAGGCTCCTCTGTTCCCATCAAGTGTGAAAATCGTCTGGGAATCAGTCCTAAAGCTGCATTATATGTTTTTGAAATGGATGTGTGTGTGTTATATCAGGTATGTGTGTGTGTTCTCTCAACCTTTATAACCGTATACTGTACTCTCACACAGTCTGCTCTTTGAATTGAGAAAGCTCTTTGGATGAAGGGCGAAACGTCTTCTGTTACAAATAAAGTCCAGATCTTTGGGATCTTCTCGGGAGGCTAACTGATCCTTAACAGAATCAGAAAGAGAATTAATAAACAATGTTTTGATCATTGGACCGTTCCGTCCAGTCTCCTCCGCAGCGATGAGGAAGTGAATGGAATGATCCACCACCGACTTTGTATCAAGTATCAAGTTGGCAGCATCGTCCTCATGAAGAGGGTAGTCACAAGCCCTGCTACACTCTGAGATAAAAGGATCAAATGTTAATAGTCTTATAGGACGTGAGTGTAGATAAGCTTCAGCCCATCTCAGGGCTCTGGATCTCAGAGCAGTCAGAAGAGTGTGTCTTAGGAGCCTGACCAAAAGTTAACACACATTGAAGAGCATATCCACCACAATGATTAGTGAAATGGATCAGGGTGAGGAACTTGTAAATCCTTCATCTCTGTCAGACTGGCATGCTTTAAGTTCAGGAGCTGGTAGTAGTGGTGTCAAAGGAGGCAAAACAGCTGGATTGGGATTAAAGTTGTTAAAATGAGATTGGATTGTCTCTTACATACCTTTAAAACCTTGCATGTTTTGGGTCATTGTCTCCGGTTGTTTCAAAAGCTTGTGGGTGCTGTCTCATGTCGGCTTGTATCTTCTTGTTGCAGAGATACTGCACTTTGGTCTTTCTATGTTTCTTTTTTTCATTCAACCTTTATTTATACAGGTTAGTCACATTGAGTCACGAGCACTTATTTACAAGAGAGACCTGATTTAAACAAAGAACACTATAAGGTACAAACAGCAATAGATAATCATAAAATGAAAAGTATATAAAAGAAATTATATAAACTAAACAAAAACAGCTACAAGAGATATGAAATACTAAAAACAGGAATCTGTTCTGTGTCAGATGAGTTCTGGTTTAGTTTGCCTTTGGTTGGAGCATCCTGCCAACACTGGTTTGTTGAAGCACCAGAAGCAGACCTGAACACAGAAGGACCAGGAGGAACATGTACATTTGTTTAATTACAGGTTTTGAGCAAAAAGGCAGAGGACTGGGAGATCAGCAAAGAAGCACAGCTGCTGACTGTACGATTTCTTAAAGTCTTGATCCAATCCTTAATTAGATAATAATAATAATAATAATAATAATAATAATAATAATAATAATAATTAGATAATAGGTTCTTACATTGGTTTTCAGGTCTTAGTCTTTCAAGGAGATACCGAAGGTATGATACCGAACCTAACAGATCCTAACGGATGCTAACAGATCATACAGTTCCTAACAGATGCTAACAGATCCTAACAGATCCTAACAGATCCTAACAGATCATACAGATGCTAACAGATCCTAACAGATGCTAACAGATCCTAATAGATCCTAACAGGTGCTAACAGATGCTAACAGATCCTAACAGGTTCTAACAGATCATAACAAATGCTAACAGATTCTAACAGATTCTAACAGATTCTAACAGATTCTAACAGATCCTAACAGATCCTAACAGATGCTAACAGATCCTAACAGATCCTAACAGATGCTAACAGATCCTAACAGATGCTAACAGATCCTAACAGATGCTAACAGATCCTAACAGATGCTAACAGATCCTAACAGATGCTAACAGATCCTAACAGATCCTAACAGATGCTAACAGATGCTAACAGATCCTAACAGATGCTAACAGATCCTAACAGATCCTAACAGATGCTAACAGATCATAACAAATGCTAACCGATCCTAACAGATGCTAACAGATCCTAACAGGTGCTAACAGATCATAACAAATGTTAACCGATTCTAACAGATGCTAACCGATTCTAACAGATTCTAACAGATGCTAACAGATCCTAACAGATGCTAACAGATCCTAATAGATCCTAACAGGTGCTAACAGATGCTAACAGATCCTAACAGGTGCTAACAGATCATAACAAATGTTAACAGATCCTAACAGATGCTAACAGATCCTAACAGATTCTAACAGATCCTAACAGATCCCAACAGATGCCACATTTTCTTTGTGTTTTCAGCTGCAGCAGAAGATGAAAGACCAGGGAGTGACAGCAGAACTCAAACTGAGCTGGAACAAGCAGCCGAATGGAAACGTCTTCTTCCAGGACAAGAAAAACCAGAAATAAGAAGAGACACGCAGATTAAAAGTCAGGGACTGATCTTAAAAATAGATTAGAGTTTAAACTAAAATAATGTGCCGGTAATTAAAAAGAGACGATATTGATCAACTTCAAGAAGTCACCAAATAAAAACTAGTTCTGTTGTTGTTTTTATTGTGTCAGATGACTGAGAAGTTCTGACTTTATCATCACAAAATAATCCCAGATTAAACTGTGTCCAGTTCCACAACGAGTGGAACAGTGTCGGACGTCATGTCTGGACTTTGTGTGTGTTCAGTTTGAGTTTGAACAACCTGTTCTCATCTGCTTCTTCACAGTCTGACTTATAAACAGAATAACTTTAAACATGTTGCACAATATGCTTTCATTGTGAATGTTGCTCACTTTCATAATTATTACAAAAATATCACAGTTTATTCTGTTTTTATGGTTTGTTGTATTCTGTGCTTACCTGTTAGAAAGAAAATAATAATTGTATCATCCTAACATGATAAAGGGCTCAGACATCTTGTTGGTAAATGGAGGAACTCAGGAGAAAGTGATGAGATGTGATCTGTGTCAGTGAGACGAGTTTGACTTCAGATCTAATTATCTGAGGAAAACACATAAAACAGAAAATATCAAATGACTTTTACAAAAAAAAGTTTCTGCAGCAGGAAATGAAACTGCTTACAGACCACACATTGTATGTTTGATTCATTTGTTTTAAGAAATAAAACAGTTTGCATTAAAGAGTTAAATCTCATTTACAGATTGAAATGGATTTTAACTATGTGGCTCAGTGAAACAGCTGCAGTCGGTGTTGTCTATAACCTTTGACCTCTGAGTTATTGCTAACACCAACTCAGCTTTCTTTCACCTCACAAAATTATTTTTCCTCTGGAACTTTGAGTTTAGCTTTAAGTTGTTGAGCGCTGCACATTTTGGGACCCATTAACTGGAAAATAAAAACATATGTTTGCAAATATGACGGTAAAATTTAAACTGTAGCAAAAATCTAAAATGGCGCAAAAAGAAAAACAAGTACCGTATTTTTTGTATGGCGCATTAAGAGAAACAAGTTCATTGTGACAGATTTTTCAGCGCAGTGAACCACATAAAATCAGTTCAGGCTCAGTAAGCACAACCAGAATAAATGCATACGGTGCACTGGAGCATTATTATTTTTTATTATTTTGTTTGTTTATTCATTTAAAATAAACAAAACTAATTCATCAAAAAGAAAAAAACATTGAATGAAAAGGGGCAGATAGAAGAAAAAAACTTATATCTGCCCCTTATTTAAAAAATATATAACTACAAACAAACAACTAAAGATTGACCGATCTCCAAAGTGTAAACAAAAATATTAGATATCATGGCACCATACTTTCCCAACAACTTTAACTTAATCATCTTTTAAACATATACATTGTTTTATAAAATTTTGATATCAAGTCAACTCCACAATCTGTTCCTTGAATGACAAAACAGCTCCTTCAGACTAGTTCTAAATGGAGGTTTCACAAACATTTACATTCCCTTAAGGTTACAATGATTTTCTTTTTAATAATAATATTTTTTATGAACTTTATACATGACTTGTAAAATACTATGTTCAACCAAATCGTAAAATTGTAATATTTTCAACTGATGAAATAATACATTTGTTGGGTGACCATAGCACTTCCTACTAATAATTCTTATAGCTCATTTTGTAAAATAAAAATAGGGTTTGTAATTGTTTTGCATGTTAGAGAACAAATTGGCCTCATTTCCTTGAATTATTATAACTGCATAGTTTTCATTTGATGGTTTCTCTATCATAATGTTTTCTGTCTGTAAACTTTCCCAGGGAGGGTGAGAGGTAAGATTTCTTTGTAACGACATTCACACATGTCTGCGCTTGACCTGTTAAGGGATTTACCCCCTCACTAACGTGTGCTGCATGTATGACCTAAATGAACTTCATGCATAAATATATATTGTTTTGTTTGTATTTGGGAAAAAGCTTAAACCTGCTGATCAAATCATTATTTTTTTTTTAATTTTCTTGTTCTCTGTAGTAGATAACAATTTCCATATTCTTCCAAGAAACTCGTCTTTATCAGTCTCTTAAATGTGACTGTATTAACTCCAGCATTTGTTCTGTATCATCACCCTTACAAATAAATGTTGTGTCGTCTGCAAATGAAATACATCTAAAAAAGTCTGACACATTAACCAAGTCATTTACATTCAAATTACATAACCTGGGTCCAAGTACTGAGCCCTGAGGCACTCCACATGTGATATTACTAAATTTGGATCTTATGTCATTAATTTGAACAAATTGTTTTCGATCTTCCAAATAACTATTTACCGTATTCACCGGAGGAAAATACGCTCCGGTGTTTAAGACGCTTTGTCCAATTATTAACAATAAACAAGAAAAAAACGTACACAATACGCCCCGGTGTTTAATACGCGTCATCACCACGCGACGCGTCAGCGCCTCATTTGCCCTAATCAAGATGGCGGCGACAGAAGCAAGCGAGTACGAAGATCTTCACAAGGAAACACGGTAAAACAATTATTTCTTTGCGAGAAAATAAAATATTTCTTAGCTGACTTCATAGCAGACGGGCTCCTGAGCTTAACGAAATGTTCAAATCAGCTGGATTTTAAAAAAAAAAGTTCGCTGAATTTTAGGCAGGCGCCAGGCGGGTCAAACCGGACGCTTTCTTTCTTTAAATTTAGCTAAATAAACGCTTAAAAAATATATTTCTGAGCTGACTTAATAGTAGACGTATTCCTGAGTTTAACGAAATGTTCAAATCAGCTGGAAATCAGCTGGATTAAAAAAAAAAGTTTGCTGACTTTTATGCAGGCGCCAGGCGGGTCAAACCGGACGCTTTGTTTCTTTAAATTTAGCTAAATAAACACTTAAAAATATATTTCTTACCTCACTATAGCAGACGGGCTCCTGAGCTGAACCAAATGTGAAATCAGCTGGATTTAAAAATCCGCGGTGTGGTTTATGAGTGGTATCTTGCAAACAAAAACAGCTACATCCACAGCAGGGAGCGGGCAGCGACAGTCATCAGTCCGACTTAAGCTTGATTTATACTTGACGCGTCGCACCGCGCGCGAGGGGCGCGCGCCAGAAGTGACGCGATATCGCAGTCCCCGCCCCCTGCGCGTTGGCCCCGCGCGTCGTCTTGGCGCGTGTCGCGCACCTCCGAATTTTTGAAACTCTGCAAGCCTAGTGCGCGCGCCGCGCGCGCCGCACCGTTGACTTTTGCAGTGGACTGGGGCTCAAAGAACAGCACTTTGGCATGCGCCGCCGGCGAAACTATAAACGCACGGAGCCGCACGGCGCGCGCGCTCCAGCTTGCGGACCAAAGCGAAAGTATAACTCAGCCTTAAAGGAGGCTTTCTTCGGACACAGCAAGTAGAAACTTCTGGAAGTGGCCCCTCTTCCTCTTCGCTCTCTGAGTCCTCTGCTGGCTGCTGCCTACAGCGCCTCTATAGCGGCCGAAACTGGTACTGCACCATTTTCGCCAAAAATGAAAAACGAAGAATCAGAGCGAAAAATGAGTCTAAAAATATGGGAAAAAATCCATAAATAATACTCTTCGGTGTTTAATACGCTGGACATTCAAATGAGCAAAAATACTGCGTATTATAGACCGGTTTTTACGGTACCCACTTTAATGCTGTCCCTCTAATACCATAATTATATAGTTTATCAAGAAGAATTCCATGATCTATAGTATCAAATGCCTTCCTTAAATCAACATAAATACTAATACAACTCTTCTTTTGACTCAGACCTCAGGCCTTACACTGGAACTTTTATAAACTGTTATTTTTATATCTCGCGTTTGTTCCTTTGTACTGAAACTCTGGCACAACAATGTCCTGTGGGATTTTTAAAGTTCTGTTTTATCCTAATCCCATGATAGATGGAACAAACGCTCCGGTCCCCGTTTTTAAAAGTGGACCGCCACCCCGGTCTGCCACTCCACAGGCATGTCCCTGTCCTCCATGAGACACTGAAGAGATGTGTCTACCAGGACAGCCCCACAACATCCAGAGCCTTCAGCGTCTCAAGGCGACTCTCATCCACCCACTCCACCCTGTCACAGAGCGGTGTTATGGTGCTTTACTTGGATAAAAATATCATCTATTCATCTGAATTACTAAAAGAAACCACACGAGGACTTTAGAAGATATTTACCCAGTTTTTACCTGCAAGGACAGACGGTCACAACAGGCGTACACAGATGTGCTAAAGTTACACGCTTGGAGTCCGGTAACCAGGGTCTGCACCGGATGGTGTGCGAGAATTTTTATATATGCTTATCAGGTCTAGGCTCAGAGTCAAACCCTGATGACCTCGACCCTCCAGCTGTACATGCAGGCTCCTCTCTGAGAGGGAAAATAACTCACACTCATGGTTCGACATTAATTTAACATTAGTTCGTGATAAACATCCATAAACCTTGACCAAAATGTACCCTGGCAGGTTTTAAAGCTTATTATTTGTTTTGTTTTGTTTTAAACGTTTATTCATTTCATTTCAATTAAAAAAACACAAATACAATTTCAGAAACAAATAAATAAAATACATATAAAATGAAAGGCAGCAGAAGAAGAATGATATCTTATCATTTCTGCCCCTTCTTAACAATCAATTCAATTCAATTTGAATCAATTCAAACAATCAATTCAAGCAATAATCACAAATAATACAACAAAAACATATAAATTGTCACAATTATTCATTATAGTTCAATGAATATTAACTTATAAATATCTTGTCAACAAAATATTCTTATCTTTTTTCTTAAATAAAAATAACATTTCTCTTTTTTAATATCATGATCCAAACTATTCCATAAACTTATTCTCTGCATTGAAGTAGACCTACCCCATAAACTTGTTCTATACTTTGGTTTTACAAAAATATCCATTCCCTTTAAATTATAACAACTGTTCCTTTTTATAAAATATGCTTGAATGTGTGGTGGTATTATATGATTCTGAGCCTTGTACATAAGTAATAGAATATTGTAATCCACCAAATCATATAACTTAAGTAATTTCATTTGATAAAACAAAATACTTGAAGGAAGATGGTAATGTTTTCTTGAGATAATTCTTACAGCTCTTTTTTGTAAAATAAAATGGACTCGGTTACAGTTTTACAAGCAGTGCCCCAAACACCAACACAGTAAATCATTAGACTCAACAAACTTCATAACTTTTACTCTCACATCACAACATACTGTATGTCAAATTAACAGCTAAAAACATCTGACTGCTGAGCACATGCATTTATTTATAGAGGTGATGGAGCTGACATCAGATTGTCTTCGTAAGTTGGTCCTCCGGCGGAGACGTCCTCGAGGCCGGACACCAGTAGGACGGTCCCGCAGTCCCGTCACATTTTAAGGACAAGAAAAGCACATTTGGAGGCTTTTGGCGCAGACGTAGGGTCGCTTCATGCTACATCTGATATTATTCACATAATCGTGTTCTGTAAGCAGAAAACACAAACAAGATCAACCCTAATCAAGTCACAGCGTTCTGATTATTTAATTGATGTAAAATCAAGTCAAAATATATAAAAAATGAGGATTATCATTTAAAAAGAGTTGTTTGTTTTGGATCTACGAACAGACTCGATGTATGTAGTTTATCCACACAGTTATTTTTGTCATTGAACTGGAGATTTATCTTAAGCAAACGACAGTTTCATGGTTAGTACCTTCAGAGTTGATCTCCATACAGCTCCTGTGCTTAGAGTGGTGTGGTGTCCCGCTGCCCCAGTTGCTGTAGCTGAACTCGGAGCCATCGGACCACAACCACACGCCCTTCTGATGGACACAAAGGTTATAGAAGTTTATTCTGAGAAAATTAATCTGAATTTTTTAAAAACACTTCAAAACAAACAGGAAAACATGAATAATACTTTTATTATTTGCCGTTTGAACTAGGGCTGCAGGAAAAAAAATCAATTTTTTAAAGAATCGATTTTCTTAGTCCTGGCGATTCAGAATAGATTCTAAAAGCCCCAAAATCGATTTTGAAAAAATTATTTTTTTTTTTTTTACATTAAAACCCAAAAGATAAAGAAAATAAAACCATATCTCATAGTATATGAAAGAATACATAAAATGAAAGGTGGCAGAAAGAAGAAGAAATCTGACCCGAACCAGTGACCTCCAGGACCCGATAAGGATAAAGCGGGTAAAGATGATGGATAGATGGCTTTTGTTGAAAAGATTTACCAAACAAATCTTTTAAACAAAATCCATCCATACACATTTGAAACATGGATGAATGCAATATGATTTTGAAGTCTATTTTATTTTGAGTTAAATGTTTATGCAATACAGTAGGCTGAAATCTTTGTTTACGTTTGTATTTTGAATTATTTGTGATGGACTGGAGACATGTCCAGGGTGTCCCCTGCCTCTCGCACAGTGACTGCTGGATATAGGCACCAGTGACCTCCGGGACCCGATTAAAGCTGCTGCATTCTATTCATATACCCATCTGCTGTATTTATACTGTATTATTTGACATTATTAATGTTTGCTACAAGCATACATTATTGTTTTAAATAAATGTTTTATTTGTTTACATTATTGTTTAATCTTTTCATGATTTCAATCGAAAATCGTTTCAGAATCGAAAATCGTTTCAGAATCGAAAATCGTTTCAGAATCGAAAATTGATCCTGGAATGAAAATTGTTTTAGAATCGAAGATTGATTTTTAATCGAATCGGTGCATCAAAAATTGAATCGATTCTCCAGACACTGAGAGATTCCCACCCCTAGTTAGAACATATATTAACGAGCCATTTAATGAAGTTTAGTTGCGTTTTCAAACTCACCTGTGCTGCTGCAGAGCCTCCGACCCAGGAGCTGGTGTCGCACCCCGTCACGGTCTTGACATAGTCTCTGATGGTGTCGTATTCAGCTTTGGAGTGGTAGGACGCCAGATTCCCTCCGTTTTTGATGCAGTCGAGCTGACGAGCGACATGAGGGACAAAAAGAGATGGAACGGAACAAACATGGTGTCAATTGTCTCTGTTTTGTTGGACCTGTCAGACTGAATGTGAGGATGGAGATACAGATGGATCAACAGACAGATGTTCCTTGCAGCTGTCGGTACCTCAGCGTAGGCCCACTTTCGATGATGAGATACAAACAGGAAGCAGCGTTTATCCATTTCAGTCCATCCATTAGGGCAGCAACAGCCGGGAACTGAACCACCGGGACAAACGAGAACAAGTCCAACAGATCACCATCACCTCTGTTGTTGCAGTTAAACACTCACAGAATGATATTTTCATTGACCGTTAATAAATGAACGTTGTTGCCGTCATTGGTGTGTGTTTTGGACTTTTGGTTGATGGTTCTGTTGAAGCCTGGTTTGTTGATGACATCTCATGTCTTAACACCTTTCTGTTTTTATTTATTCATTCTTCTTCTTCTTCTTCTTTGGTTTTTAACGGCAGCTTGCATCCATCATTGTTGCACTACTGCCATCTCTTGGTGCTTATATATTAATTTCTTTTCTCAAATTCTCTTATTGAGTCCAGTATTTTTTTAAAAACGAAATATCTTTCTTTTCCCTTCATCACTACTCAGCTGAGCAGCGACATCTTCCAACTTTAGTTCCCTATTACAACCAATTTCCATTCTCAATATTCTCCTATGACCCACATATTTCCTGCAATTATTAAAAACATGTTCTATTGTTTCTGCGGCATTACACCAATCACATAAACCAGTAAGATGTTTCCCCATCTTAAAAAGAGTGTCATTCAATAAACTATGCCCAGTTCTTATTCTATTTATAATTATCTCCTCCCTCCTATTTATTCCTCTGAGTCTATTAACATCAACTGTATTTTGTATCCTATATAAATGTCTCCCTTTTGTCTCATTATCCCATCTCATTTTCCATAATTTCTTGCTTTCGTTCCAAACTATACTTTTTCCTTCAGATTTAGTTAACTTTATCGGCATATCAATGTCTACTTTTTTAACAGTTTCTTTAGCCAACTTATCTTACTCTTATTTATTCATTGCCATATTGTTCATTATTTGTTTCAGATGATTGCTCCTTCATGGTGGAGTCAGACTCCTCCAGCGCTGCTCGCTGTCACTGATTCTGTTCAGAACTTTTATGGACAGAGTTTCTCGGTGCAGCCAGGGGAGGGGGTCCGGTGCAGTGGCCTCAGGATTCATCTCTGCTCTTTGCAGATGATGTGGTCCTGTTGGCGTCATCGTGCCGTGATCTGCAGCTCTCACTGGAGAAGTTCACAGCTGGGATGAGAACCAGCACCTCCAGATCTGAGGCCATGGTCCTCAGTCTGATTGTTCTCTTCAGGTCGAGGGTGAGGTTCTACCACACGTGGAGGAGTTCAAGTATCTCATGGTTTTGTTCATGAGTGAGGGAAGAATGGAGCGTGAGGTTGACAGATGGATTGATGCAGCATCTGCAGTACTGTGGATGCTGTATTGGTCTATTGTGGTGAAGAGGGAGCTGAGCTGTAAGACAAAGCTCTCTGTTTACAAGTCTATGTTCCTCCCCTCACCTCTGGTCATGAACTCTGGTAGAAACTGAAATAATGAGATTGTGGATCCAGGAGGTTGAAATGAGTTTCCTCTGCAGAGCTGGACTCTCTCTTAGAGACAGAGTGAGAAGTTCAGTTATCAGGAGAGACTCAGAGAACCACTGCTCCTTCACATCCAGAGGAAGCAGTTGGTTCATCTGGTAAGGATTTTTTTTATTTTTTATGAAACTGTATTTAACCAGGCAAATCCCACTGAGATCACAGATCTCTTTTACAACAGAGACCTGGACCTGAAGCAGACTAACATGCATGTTTCTGGTCTGTGGGAGGAAACTGGAGTACTTGGAGAAAACCCACGCAAGCACGAGAAGAACATGCAAACTCCACCCAGAAACACCCCAGATCCAACCGAGGATTGAACCCAGGACCTTCTTGCTGTGAGCCAACAGTGCTAACCACTGCGCCATCGTGCTGCTCCCTGGGCACCTCCCCAGGGAAGGTGCTTCAGGCATGTCCGACTGGGAGGAAGACCCGGGACTACGTCTTTGGACTGGTCTGGAAACGAGTAAGAGTCCTCCCAGAAGATCTGGAGGAGGAGGTTGTGGAGACCTGAGTCCAGAACTGGATGGATGGATGGATGGATGGATGGATGGATGGATGGATGGATGGATGGATGGATGGATGGATGGATGATGGATGGATGGATGGTTCTGATTAATGACTGAATCAAGTGGCCTTCCATCAGCGTTGTGTAACAGGTTAAAGTTTCTGCACGTCCTCTCATGATGATTGTGATTTCACAGCATTGACTCTGTTATCAGAAGAAGCACAAACCTTTTTGAAATGACGGCCATTTTATCTGTGGATATAAAGAACATACATTTATTGATGAATTGGTATTAAATCATCCATCAAATGTTTTATTTTGTCAAACAAACCTTAGAAGTTCTACGATTTAGTTGATTATAATATTTTGTTAGTTATGTATAGAGCACAGAATGATACCTTCAAATATTCAGAGGTATTTTGTCAAAAGAACGAGTTGTTACTATAAAAAGGGAAAATATTTATTTGTAAAGCCACAAATTAGAACTAGTTTGAGGAGAAGATCGGCCATGGTTCATGGAGTTGGGTTGTGGAACGATTTGGAGAATGATGTTAAAGAGGCTAAATCAATGTAATATTTAAAATAATGATTAAGTTTAAATTGTTAAAATCCTATATCTAAATGAGAGAAATGAAAAATTGTATGTTGTATTGGAGGTTAAAAGAGTTGTTCATTTGTTTTGGAAATTAAAGAAATTGTTTGTATGAATTGTATGTTAGAAAAATAAGGGGCAGATAAAATAAGATTGTTTCTACATCTGCTGCCTTTCATTTTACACATGTGTTTTTTTCTTCTTTTTACGTGTTTATTGTTATGTATTTTATTATTATAAAATGAATGAATAAATCAAATCAAATCCAAAATGACTAAAAGCTTCACACACTGAGCTGACTGCTGGCATCAAACAGGAGCCTCGTCACAAAAAGCCAAGGAGGTGATTTCCACGGCTTTTATAAAAACTCTGCTTCATGAGCTAACATGGGTCGGTGCGTTGAGCTCAGCTGGTCCTGACTGTGTCTTTGTGTTCATGAGTCTGAGTCGCTTCAGCCTGGTTTCTTGTAAAGTTGTGAGGAAGCTTGTTCATGTCCAGTTTCCTTTACATTTATTCATTCCTAAACAACAACAGCTAAACCTGTTTGGGATTTTTTTTTAAATAAAAGGTCAACTTTATGAAATCTCCTAAGAAGACGATCCTTCGGCTGCTTTAATAATCCCCAGTGAACACGTGTCCACCTGAAGCTGCCTCCTCTTCCTCACACGTGTAACCTCTAAAGAAGTTCAGCGTGTTGTGAACTCACAGCAGCTTCAGTCAAGAGTCCGCTGCTCAGACAAATGAGCAAAGAGAAGACGAGGCCCGAAGACATCTGTGCAGAAATAAAAATACATTTAATGTTTGCAGAGACTTTAAAGCTGCAGTATGTAGCTTTTTTTATAAACATATTTCTTCACTCTGTCACTACCTCCTGACAGACTGATGTTAGCCAGGTAATCTCTGAAAAAAAAAATAAAAAAAATATTGTCCCCTTGCTTCTCCAGGTGGTAAATAAGCATTTCTAAAAAGAAAAGGTGACACGCCATTTTCCAGCCAATAAAAACAGAGTTTGTAACCAGCCAATAAAAACAGAGCTTGAATTTGAATCAGCCAATAAAAACAGAGCTTGAATTTGAATTTCAGCAGACCATGGGAGAGCAGAGCCATATATGGCTCTGAGGGGGAGGGATCAGAATGCTTTGCCTGTTGAAATTTTTTCTAAGTGCTGATGTTCTACAGAAACTGCAGACTCCACCTTTAACACATTATACTCTTTTTATAAACACTTCCAAATGAATCTAAAAAAGCTAAGTCTGGTCCTCTGGACATTCAAAAACAAAACAAAGCAAAAATACAGACTCTACAGTTTTTTTGTTTTGTTTTGTTTTTGAATGTCCAGGACCAGACTTAGCTTTTTTAGATTTTTCTACCTGGATTATTGAGCAGCATCAGGGTACTTTCAAATGAAACTACTGCAGTTGTGTTTAAAACTGACGAATGCAGTTAATTAATATCATTAATGCTAAATAAAACTTTGATGAACAAATCACATCCAGCTCACCTCGCTGAAGATCAGCCGAAGAAGTTCAAGGAGCAGCAGCTGGAGCCTGGATGTTTTCTACAGGGAAACCGTCCTTATATACTGTAGAGTGTGTGTGTGTGTCACCTACATGTGCTAAAGACTTTCAGTAGCAGCAGACGGTAACTGGATGTCTTCTTTTGGCGGTCCAAGAACCCCAGAAGAAGACATCCAGTTTTCATGGGACCTGCAGTCACCATGACTCAGCAGAAATGCTCCAGGAGCTGAGGAGCTTCCAGCTGCCTGCAGTTATCAGTGTCAGCGTGTCGCTCCCACAACACACAAACTGACGCACATGATAAGAAACTTGTCTCTGACGAGCACAGCAGGCTCCAGAAGTGACGTGTCCTCAGAGCTGATACAAACCCAGCGATGAAGTTTGTCTAACGTTCTGGTAACTTGTTGGGAAATGCTCCCAGCACCCACAGTATACCTGCCATGATGGGGTGGTCAGGCCCAGTGAGGAACCAGACTGAGTGTAACAGAAATAGAAGTTTGAATCTCTCAGTGTCTGGAGAATCGATTCAATTCTGATTTTTGATGCACCGATTCAATTAAAAATCGATTTTCGATTCTAAAACGATTTTCATTCCAGGAACGATTTTCGATTCAGAATCAAAAATCGATTCTGAAACGATTTTCGATTCTGAAACGATTTTCAATTGACATCATGAAAAGATTAAACAATAATGTAAACAAATAAAACATTTATTTAAAACAATAATGTATGCTTGTAGCAAACATTAATAATGTCAAATAATACAGTATAAATACAGCAGATTGGTATATGAATAGAATGCAGCAGCTTTAATCAGGACCCGGAGGTCACTGGTGCCTATATCCAGCAGTCAGTGTGCGAGAGGCAGGGGACACCCTGGACATGTCTCCAGTCCATCACAAATAATTCAAAATACAAACGTAAACAAAGATTTCAGCATAAACATTTAACTCAAAATAAAATAGACTTCAAAATCATATTGCATTCATCCATGTTTCAAATGTGTATGGATGGATTTTGTTTAAAAGATTTGTTTGGTAAATCTTTTCAACAAAAGCATCTATCCATCATCTTTACCTGCTTTATCCTTATCGGGTCCTGGAGGTCACTGGTTCGGGTCAGATTTCTTCTTCTTACTGCCACTTTTCATTTTATGTATTCTTTCATATACCATGAGATGTGGTTTTATTTTCTTTATCTTTTGGGTTTTAATGTAACAAATAATAATAATAATAATAATAATAATAAATAAATAAATAAATAAACAAATAAAAATCGATTCTGGGGCTTTTAGAATCGATTCTGAATCGTCAGGACTAAGAAAATAGATTCCTTGAAATTTTTGATTTTTTTTCCTGCACCCCTAAGTTACAGAACCATCTCAGATGTGATTTATTTACGGTGAACACTGAACAGGTTTATTTACAAGGGGAACCTGGAACACCTGAGGACGGAGGAAACAGGATGAGTCCAGGAACGTGGAGAGATGATGAAGATTACTAGGTGGGCGATCTCTCACTGAACAAGGGCGGTCACGCCGCGTAGAGCCGAGGCTTTCAGGGTCCAGGCCGAGGCGAACCGTAGGGCTGGTGGTGGAACGGCTCAAGGCAGCTGAAGGGAATCACGGGCCGTTACAGGTGCAGCGTCACAAGGGACACAGGGCACGAGACTCCAGGAGACCAGGTTGCTGGAGGCACGAGGAGAAAAGCAAGGTAAATAAAACAAAGTACTATTCACAATAAGCTTGGCTGCAAGCAACCACCGGGAGTTCTGCAATGCCCCGGCAAAGAATCCTGGACAAGAGCCATCCAAGCAATGATGGAGTATTCACTAAATGTGGTAAGAATTACACAACCATCCTCTAATGAGGAGTGGTTCAATGATCTAAGCTCCTCCCACAGTTACTACAGCAATTAATCTGTCCATCCATCCAGCCATTATCTTTACCCGCTTCTTCCATTTTGGGTCATGGGGGTTGCTGGTGCCTATGTCCAGTAATCACAGTGCGAGGGGCGGGGGACACCCTGAACGGGTCTCCAGTCCATCACAGGGACACTTAAGCCGTTTTCGCATTGGCCGGCCCTTAAAGGCCCGGGTGGCCCCGCCCCGCCCTCTTTCCCGGGTTCAGCGTGTCCGCATTTTCCTTTTTTTCCCCGGCTCCGCCCTCGTTTTGGAACCATCTCCAACGTGGTTCCATCGGACCGCGGCCCGACGGGCCCAGTTTCACGTCATTTACTGCTCACATTTGATTCGTTGTTTGCAGCAGGGGGCTGGACTGCT
>JBBPBX010052819.1:8783-24066 GCA_038048925.1 Garcialebias charrua
TTTCATGTGTTTTTTCACTACAGTTAGCAAGTTAAGCATATAAACACACGTTTCCGATCATTTTTATGCACTCAAAAGTAGTTTTTAGATGAAAATAGAGTGTTTTTAGGTGCGCTGGCGAAATTTACGAGCGGACTTCCGGGTTGCGAATTTTTGGAAAAAACGAAATAAATACTGAGTTTTCATGTGTTTTTTCACTACAGTTAGCAAGTTAAGCATATAAACACACGTTTCCGATCATTTTTATGCACTCAAAAGTAGTTTTTAGATGAAAATAGAGTGTTTTTAGGTGCGCTGGCGAAATCGCAGTTGATGACTCAACACGCAGCTAGTCACGCCCTCTGGTCTCGCCCCTACACGAAGCAGTCCAGCCCCTGCTGCAAACAACGAATCAAATGTGAGCAGTAAATGACGTGAAACTGGGCCCGTCGGGCCGCGGTCCGATGGAACCACGGTGGAGATGGTTCCAAAACGAGGGCGGAGCCGGGGAAAAAAAGGAAAATGCGGACACGCTGAACCCGGGTTAGAGGGCGGGGCGGGGCCACCCGGGCCTTTAAGGGCTGGTCAATGCGAAAACGGCTAGCAGGGCCAGGGGGAGCAGAGCCATATATGGCTCTGAGGGGGAGGGATCAGAACGCTTTGCCTGTTGAAAATATTTCTAAGTTCTGTGCTCTACAGAAAGTTACACATAGCACCTTTAAGGAAAAATTCAGCTCAGACACATTTTTGCTGTAATTTTCAGCAAACAAATAACTGTTTTTAAGTGTTAGTCTTGTTCAAGTCCTACCGTGTACGCTCCTGGCCATTTCGCAGCCAATCCATTTTTGGCAAAACACCGGCCCACATTTCCGGGTTGTCAGCGGTGACGCATAACGTCAGCGGTGACGCATAATAGATGCGACTTATAGGGCAAAGCGACATATTTATGGAGTTTTCAACTTTATTGGACATAATTGGACTGATGCAACTTATAGGGCGGTGCAACTTATAGGGCGGAAAGTACGGTACCACGTCTTCGTGTGAGTTAGTTTGCTGTGGCGACCCTTGAAGAAGGGAGCAGCTGAAAGAAAAAGAAAAAGTGGAAGAGGCAAATTAACCTATTACTGAAGTAACAGAAAATAAATCTGGTAAAATCAAAAGAAACACCGTATGGGAGACGATCTGCGAGAAAGTCAATGCTGTGGGTAAAACAAGAAGAACCTCAGCTGACGTTAATCCACTGCTGGACAGACGATATGTCTCGATAATGTTTGTTTCTGGCATTTCCAAAATGTTTACACGAGCAGAAAATATATTTCGTCTTTGTCGCCTCTCATTTTCCCTGCATCTCCTCCTCGCCACAATAACTGCAGCCGTTGTTACGCACAGCTGCACCGGTTTACTCCTGCCTTACAGATGCACTATAATAAGACACAATATCAGCCGACGCAATTCGTTTCAGGTTTGATAAATCACATTGCGCAGCTAAATCAATTTATTTGCATACGCCTCCCAGTATTTTGCATGTTCGGGTAGAAACGCCCGATGTTGCATATCATCTGTTCGAGCAGAATCAAGTTTTTGCGTGACAACTTTGAGTTAATCAGCTCCTATATGTTCAGTATTTTTCCACAAAGCCCCACTTCAAAAAGTCTGAGCCGTCGCTTTAAAAGATGTTTTGTGCAAAGGGATGTTTTATATCAAATACCATTTTTTAATGACACGAAAAACTAATGATGAACGCCTCATGTTAAACGCTTTGAAATACCCAATTAATTTGACTGTTTCAGACTCCTGTCATTGATTTTCACAGACTTGTGAGACTTTTATGTTTTATTTTATTATTTACTGACCGGGTGAAAACAGAAACTTATGATTTAAGTTTCTCTGAGTTAGTCTAAAATCCAAAAGGAGTGACTTTATGCTGTTTAACGTAAAAAAATTCAAAGCTCTTAGAGGATCAAGAACAATGCTGGTAAAATATGATAATTGGTTTCTTATGTTCCCTATGTGGGAATTTGGAAAACAGTATGATGCAATTATTTCAGGACCAAGGCTCTCAGTAGGTAGAACATAAACACACTCTATGTTAAATAAATGTTAAATCCATTGTTTATATGCTTTGGTTGGAAACAACAAAAACTACTAATCACTTTGAACAAACAGTTCAGATATATGTGAGTTTGTCTACGCAATGAATCTCGTTCAGCTTGTTTCGTTTTCCCTGCAGAGGAGAAAACATCACAACGCTCTTTTGAATAGTTTACCGGGACAGGAAGGTAAGATGTTGGCAGCCACTCAGACCACGGTGAGTGCAGGAATGCGCTGCATCAAATCTCTGATCCTGGTCTCGGTACTGAACACAGAACACACAGGAAACAGCCTCAGAAACTACCCAGAGACCAGCACAGTCTGGCTCACGCGGGTAGACCGCGAAATGAGTTCCAGCCAAGACATTAGGTGTGTACATGTGTGACTACAACACAGTTCGCTCCGTGCACAGCCCTGTATGGGGAAAAAAAAGCAGCTATTGATTTTAGCTCTCAGCAGGTTGCTGAACTAAAATCTGTTTTGTTGCGTGAAAGTGACTAAGAAATTAAATTTTCCTTCACAGGTAAAGGGGTTTGTGTCAAAGAAGTTTCATTACAGAAACTGAGAGTCATTCTGCTGTTGGCACACTATTCTATTTGGTAAATTGAATAAAGTCTCCCCAGCTCTAACCCAGCACGTGCTTTAAAAGTTGTAGAGCAAAAGTCTTCCATCTGGCTGTGGCTTGAAGCTACTCAAGAGTCAATCTCTATTCGATGAACGGGTGTCTCCTGCTACTTACAGGAAAGAACTGCCGCTTGCATTTGTGTTCATAAATACCATATTTTTTGCTGTATAAGTTGCACTTTTTTGCATAAATTAGCATGCCCTGCGACTTATACAGCGAAGTGACTTATTTATGTTTTTTCCCATATTTATAACCAATTTTTGGCTGAGAGCTGATATTTCATTCATTCTGACATGGAAGATATTGAACACTAACATTATCAGCCAATAGAGGTCCCTCGAAACTGCAAGAAAACTGACCAAGCTCTTATGTTTTTGTCAAATTGTTATCAAATCGAAGCCAAACACAGAAATTAGTCGACTGCTGCAGGCTTTCGGCTGACTTTATTCAGGATCTCCATCCAAAATAATTGCCAGCTGGTAAGTGGTACCAGGTTAGTCTGAAGTTGTGAGGCTGTGGCCAAAAGTTATTTTGTTACCAAAGATGCAACAAAAAAGTTGCAACAAGATGTGCAACATGCTGTTTTATATCTTCAATTTATTGTTAAAGCATTTAATTACCATCTTATTCAGCCACAGATTAGTTTTCACTTCATGCCACCAATTCCTCCCATCCATGGAGAAATCTGAAACAGTCGACTCTGCAGCAAATGATCCCCTCCACAGTTGGCATCTGAGCAGCGAGCGCACAAACATCAGCAGGTTTTCCAAAAACGAGTATATTTCACTGTTCTCGTTTCCTTGCACCAGTCCCCTCATCTTCCATTTGATTTAGCCTCTCGTCTGTTCCCTCCACTTTAAATGCGTCTGTGCAACCAACTCAGATTCAGAGTAGATTTTATTGTTTATGTGTTTCCATGAAGGCAGTCTGTAAAGAGTCTGTGCAGATATTTAATATTATGAGAGCGGTGAGCCAGGTCAGGCAGTAAACTGGACCAGATATGATGCATTTAGTAAAACCGCCGTGCCAGGAGGCTAATTTCTGTGTTTATTTTCAGTCACATACCAATTTGAACTGATACAGGCACTATTACTTTGACAGGGACGACTGGGATTACGTCGCTGTTCCTTTTCAGTTGTCGTGTCATTTGGGCTTTTTTCAAAGCCCAAATGACAAAGGTTTAAAATTACTACAATTTTTAAGGCTAGCTCTAGCCTTTCTTAAGTAAAATAATAGCATAATTTTAAAGCATAAAGATGGTATTCTTTATTTAACTTTCATCTATTTTGTGACTGCAGAAATGTCATGAGTGTATAAAACTTTATTATTAATCGTGGAGTTAAATGAAGTTTGGCAGAGCAGCATTTTAACCCTGAATTTAAACAATGTTTGTAAATTTTCTTAGTCTTTTTTTGTAATGTATTTATTTTTCTACCATGCAGACGCTAGTGTGGAAATGAATCAATAAATAAATCACAGATTTGTAACAATATAGATCATTATTCAGGTTTAATAAAGTTGAAAAATTGGGCACAAACTGTAATAAAACTAATTTCTCTTCCCATCATCAACAAAAAAAAAGTCTCACATTTAAGAATTATAAACAAAATAACTTTATAATCAAAACCAATTACACAAATCCAAGCAGCTATTGCAAGAAAACTGGTTTCCCTGACGTCTATTTTTATTTCCACACCTGGCACTTGTTGAGCTCCGTACAAACAGTGGAAAGACAATTTTCGCTGCAGTGACTCCCTGCATGAGTCATTGCAGCGATGCTCCTCTCGGATTTATTTAGAAACGGCACAAATTGCCTTAAGGGTGAAGGCTGTAGATTATTCATATGCACTTGGATGAGGATTGTTCATTGCATGCATTCTGCATATATGTGTGTTTGTGGACAAGTTGTCCTGAGCGTGGAGACACTTGGGGTTACAGTTAGTGGAGTCTGGCAGCAATATCTAGACAGACTCTTATCATTTCTCTGTTGCAATCTGGAGCGACAGCACTGTGTAGTGGAAATTATTCTTAGTCCTCCCAGGTCCATTGTGAGGGGCTCGATTGAACCGGAGCCCATAGAGCCCCACATGACATCTCTTAACGTGGGCTGACACCAACACACACACACTCATCTCCAGTAGAAATCATCTGCAGCCTACTTTTGTCTACTTTTGCCCTGCTCTGATTTGGATTTCTATCATCTTGCATCTTTTTTTATTTTTTATTCATCTTTCAGCTGTTTTGTCAGCGCTACGGCCAAGAAGAAGATTAAAAACTGAAAGATAGAACCAGAAGCAACCGTATCTGTTGTTGTCCTCTCCCCTTGTTGATCCACTTTGCTCCATCTCGAGCTCAAAGTCACAAAACTATAAAAAGAATTGAGTCGTAATCTGCTGACCCACGTTTAACCTCAGCCTCATCTACCAAAACTGGGTTGATTTATATAATCTGAGATAAGCAAATGTGTATTTATGCATTAGAAGTGTGCAATTTTTAGTAAAAAACCATTCATAAAGGTCAAACTTAACTAGAGTATTTTCTGGTGTATAGGTCGCACCTATAGGTCGCATTGTCCAATTATCACCAATAGATTGGAAAAATCCCTAGATAGGTCGCACTGGTGTATAGGTCGCACCTACGTTTAGCTCTGCTGCAAATGTCTGCCACAGGAGCGCACAGCAAGGCTTTTAAGAAGATTAACACTTAAAAACAATTATTTGTTTGATAAAAATTATAGCAAATATGTGTCTGAGCTGAACTTTTCCTTAATAAATGAACGTAATTGTGAAATGAGCTGGATTTAAAAATTTGTTTCACCGAAAGTGATAACAAGCCATATACAGGTCGCAGGCCTTGAAAAAAACCATAAAAGTTGCGACCTATATACCGGAAATACGGTATATCAGTCAGTAACTAAAGTGTTATTTGAAACAATTTTCAAACTAACCCTTTGTCTCAATGTATAAATAAAATAAAAACTGTGAAGGCTCTGCACGCCGGGAAATGCTGATTTATTTCCTCTCTTCCATGTTCATTTCTGATTTATTGCTTTCTGAATGTTTTCAGCAGACTTTCTCAGTAATCTACCTGCAGGGAAGACTTTTTTTTAAGTGAAGCTCAACATAAATCACCTTTGACCTTAAAGATTTACAGACTTTTTAGTTTTATCTTATTAGTGGAAAACAAACCTACTGCAGGGAGGAAGCAATTCTTTCTNCATTGTCCAATTATCACCAATAGATTGGAAAAATCCCTAGATAGGTTGCACTGGTGTATAGGTCGCACCTACGTTTAGCTCTGCTGCAAATGTCTGCCACAGGAGCGCACAGCAAGGCTTTTAAGAAGATTAACACTTAAAAACAATTATTTGTTTGATAAAAATTATAGCAAATATGTGTCTGAGCTGAACTTTTCCTTAATAAATGAACGTAATTGTGAAATGAGCTGGATTTAAAAATTTGTTTCACCGAAAGTGATAACAAGCCATATATAGGTCGCACCTGTAGGTCGCAGGCCTTGAAAAAAACCATAAAAGTTGCGACCTATATACCGGAAATACGGTATATCAGTCAGTAACTAAAGTGTTATTTGAAACAATTTTCAAACTAACCCTTTGTCTCAATGTATAAATAAAATAAAAACTGTGAAGGCTCTGCACGCCGGGAAATGCTGATTTATTTCCTCTCTTCCATGTTCATTTCTGATTTATTGCTTTCTGAATGTTTTCAGCAGACTTTCTCAGTAATCTACCTGCAGGGAAGACTTTTTTTTAAGTGAAGCTCAACATAAATCACCTTTGACCTTAAAGATTTACAGACTTTTTAGTTTTATCTTATTAGTGGAAAACAAACCTACTGCAGGGAGGAAGCAATTCTTTCTGTTAATGAAGAAATGTCACTTGTAAACACCAAGTCAGTATTTCACTCATCTCTCAGTGCAGAATCATGTTTCTTCAACAGTAGATGACAAAAACAACAATTATATTTTTTTGTGAATGGGGAAAACATCTCTACAAACCAGTTTCCTACCGCACAGAACTAAATCACAGCTAAGATCAAACCACCATGTTTAATAGTAGCAATTTTTTGCTGTTTGCTCTTGAAAGTCTGAGAAATCTGAGATAAACGAGGTGACGAAAAACAAGGCATGATATATTTCAGTGAGAAGCATCTTTTGACAATAATCAGAAGGATGGAAAGAGCAGAAACTCTCTTTTTTATGCTTTGCCCTTTAAAAACACATCAGTCTCTACCATTAGGCTGACTGTACAATGAACTTCAGAGTCACATTTATTCATAAATGCAGCCGCCTTTCCAAGCATCATCATTCTGCATATTTAACTTTTTACATAATGACACAGCTGAGAAACCGCCTCCATGTTACAGCAGAAAAGGGCTACTTCATGCATTACAAAACTTCCCTAATGCTCCTTCAGTATGCATTGAAGCACCGTCACTAATGTTTGCAGATCAGCTTTTACAGGCGACCTGCCGGGGGGAAACATCCCTCATTCATGGAGTGCACCTGTAAAAGATTCCTCACCAAGGAGGTTCTGCTCCGTGCATCGCTGCAGCAGATGTGCTGTTAATGAAGAGACGCTGTGTGTGTGTGTTTAGCTGTGTGCGTGTTTAATAGAAAATGTGCACTATAATGGCAAACATAAGATGCACATGTACTGAGGGGCCCATGTGTTGATTTGTCCCCTGTGTGATGCTACTCAAGTGGATTTAATTATAGGACCAGAATGGCTCCTGGGCATTTATGTCCCTTAACAATTAAATTGTATTCAGTTTTAAAATATTAAACATTATCCCAAAACTTATCTAAGCATGTTTAAAGATAGATGGAATAGAGCTGTAATTATCTATATTTTCCTTCCCTCTAGCTTTTCCACCCTTTTCCCCCCTTCTGTGCAAAGGGGTGCGGGTGGTCTGCCATCCCCAGACATAATGAAAATCATATTCTGTGGCTTTAACCATTGTAACATGGCGGCTTGCTCAACCAGGAAAACATTCATCCACTGAGAAGGGGCCGAGTCAGCAGAAACTAAACTTTCCAAGATGCACTAATTACAACTGGCCTTGACAGTCTCACAGCGTCCCCTTGCCTGAATAACTCGGCATGCGTGTAGTTTACCACATTATTCTGTAAAGCTGCACAGAAGTGTTTGGCTTGCATTGACAAGTTTAGCTCAGATGGGGTCTCTGACACCCAAAACATGTCTGATAGCACTGATCACTTTTAGGCATATCATATCATCATATTTTTATTTTAAGTTTTCCTGTCTGCTGTGCTTGTTTGTTTCTATTGTACAGCACTTTGGTTGGCCTCGTTGCTGTTTCAAGTGCTCTATACATAAATTGGTATGGCATGGTATCATCTATATCAGGGGTGCTCATTACGTAGATCATGATCTACTGGTAGATCTCTGAGGTAGTACTGGTAGATCAGCATGACATAAAAAAAATTGTCTGTTCAGTGCCCTGATATTACTTATTTTGTGACTTGGCGCTATATAAATGAACTGAATTGAATTGAATCTTATCTTTACTCAGCAAACACAACAGTTTAGGTCAAAATACTATAATTTTAAAGCCACAGTACTGTACTATAGTTCATAAATTCTTATCTGGCAACCCGACTGACATGAAAACTACAGCATTTTTCATGTAAACCAGCTTATTTTTTGTTTATTACCCCCAATAAACATGGAAAAATCACTAATGTTTCCACAGGTTGTTTTCGTGTAAACGGGGCCTTATAGTAGGTAGATCACTTTGACTTGATAATTTCAAAAATAGCTCGCACGCTGAAAAAGTCTGAACACCCCTGATCTAAATAATGAAAAAACAAACTAAGTTTTACATTTGATAAAAAAATTACAGCAAAAAATAGCTAAAATAAATTAAAAATTAATCAGTGAATTTAGTTCCTCTGCGTTGGTAAGTGATGATGAGGATTTACCGTCACTGATGATGGGTCAAACTCCGGGGTCTTGGGGCGCTCAGGTTCTTGGGGCTTGGGGGCTGCTGGTGCAGCAGGCTTTGGCTCTTCCTTTTTTTTAGGAGCCATTGCAAGAGACGCTCAGGACTGACCAGTCAGATGAACCCTGTGTTCTGTGTAAAAAGGTGGGAGATCAGAGCCCCTTTATCCTCTGACCACAGGTGTCTCCTCCACCCCCCTTTCTATGCCCACTAGGCTGCCAACAACAGGGAGAGGACTATAAAAGGATATGCCTTTGTGCTTCTATTTAGGACAAACCTTTGTTGTTGTGTCTCTTTGTGTGTGTGTGTTTGTGTGGAAAAATACATTAGCTGAAATCTCAGAAGTAGACCCTTCTATTAAACAGGCTATTTTAATCAGCACAAGTAAGATCTCGCCTGAACTCACCAATTTTCAGCCGTTGACCTTGTCCGGTGAAGTTTGGCAGTTACAAGGGAGGAGGGGGAACAAGACGGTCATGATTGCTTAAAACGCGAGTAGAAAATGTTTGAGTGTGCATCCCACAATGCAATGTGATGAACAGCAATTATCCTTGATTATTATTAAAACTTCAAGTGGGGGGAGCGTCATTCACGTGATGTGTCGGGCTAAGTCTTTCTAGTGATGATCATTTATCTGGTCTGCTCAGAGGGATTCACAGGGCTCAAGCTCAAATCCATCTTAAGATGAGGGTCAAAAAATGTTGTTTCTGTCTGATCTAGGCTTCATGAGTGTTGTTGCACCTGAATGAAGCACTCCAAAGGTTGAGTGTCAAAAATATTAAAGGTTTGGAAAGGGATTTTTGATTATAAAGTGACAGTTAAAGTTGCTATAAAAATTCAAGTGGCAACAGAGTGGATAGTGTTTGATGTTGTAAAGTCACAAGGATCATGGATAAGGAGATACAACTCCAGCAAGCATTTGATTAAAATGCAAATTATTTACCGTTTTTTCCAGACTATAAGTTGCTCCAGTCAAAAAATACCTCATGAAGAGGAAAAAATATATAAGTTGATTTGGAGTATAAGTCGCATTTATTTAGAAGTGTATTTCACAAAGTGCAAGAACAGATATTTAGTCTGAAATAACAATAACACACAGAACCTGGGATTCTGAACATTCCGACATGTGGAGGTCGGTCTCTGTGACACTGTCCTGGACTGGTTCAATTCTTTCCTCTCCAATAGGCTGGAATGTGTTAGCCTTGGCAATGCCACTTCCCAGACAGTCGGTGTCTCCTGTGGTGTCCCTCAGGGGTCAGTTCTGGGGCCCCTGCTGTTTTCCCTCTACATGCTGCCTTTAGGTCAAATTATCAATCAGTTCAACATTTCTTTTCACTGCTATGCCGACGACACACAGCTTTACATCAGGACTGGAACATCATCATCATCCCTATCTCCGTCTTCACTCACTGTTCTCTCTGCCTGCCTGGAGGAAATAAAGGCATGGATGAATCAGAATTTTCTTCAATTAAACTGCTCGAAGACTGAGGCCATATTGATTGGCACCCCTCACCAGATACAAACATCAACTTTAACAACAATCTCCTTCTCTGGTCAAGACATCCCCCTCTCCACCTCTGTTACAAATCTTGGAATAAAAATGGACTCTCATCTTACATTTGAAAATCACATTAAGCATCTGTTTAAAACCTGCTTCTTCCATCTTCGAAACATCTCCAGACTTCGCCCATCTCTGACTTTTCCTGATGCTGAGAAACTCGTCCATGCCTTTGTCTCCTCCAGGCTCGACTACTGCAACTCCCTGTTTATTGGTATCCCTGGCAAAAACCTTCAGAAACTTCAATACATTCAAAACAGTGCAGCAAGGATTCTGTTGAGAGTTCGTAAATTTGAACATATTACACCCATTCTCCATAACCTCCATTGGCTTCCTGTCACCTACAGAATTCAGTACAAAACTGCTCTCATTACCCATCAATGCTTGCACGGCACTTCACCTGACTATCTAAAGGACATTCTTGCACCATATTCATCCACCCGGTCTCTACGATCACAGAACAGTAATTTCCTTCATATTCCTCGGACCAAATTGAGGACCATGGGAGACCGAGCATTCTGTGTGGCTGCCCCCCGCCTGTGGAACTCCCTCCCTGACGACCTGAGAGCTCCACAGTCACTGGTTGACTTTAAAAGCAGCATAAAGACTTTTCTTTTTAAGCAAGCCTATTCTGCCTCCACATGATTTTATCTTTGATCTTAGCTGATATCATTATTGATTTTACTTGATTTTATCACTTGTTTTATTTTATTTATTTTTTAAGCAAGCCTAATCTGCATCCACATGATTTTATCTTTGATCTTAGTCGATATTATTATTGATTTTATCACTTGTTTTATTTTGATCTTTGCTTTGTTACACTTTGTAGCACTTTGAGATTTTTATTAATGAAAAGTGCATTATAAATGGAATTCATTATTATTATTATTATTATAATTGATTAACATAACAAGCCAATGAGTCCAACAAGCAAATTACCAATTCACCACAATCTCATTCCACATCACTTTTGGGGGCATTTTACTTGTGTTAAATTTGTCTCAGTTATCTCTAATTGAATGTTTGGTGGTGTGGGTGGGGGGGCGTTAGTGGTAGAGGAACAACATATACTTTGTAGTTGTCAAAAGCCTAGAGGGGCCTCTCACGGCTGCAAATGATCTTTGGTTCATGTTAGTATGAATAAACATTTAAGGCATAAGTGAAAAATTGTGTCATGGACAGGGAAAAATACATATAATTTGACGACTATAAGTCGTAGGACTGGCCAAAATATGAAAAAAAGTGTGACATGTAGTCTGGAAAATACGGTAGATGCCAAATCCTGGGTCAAGCTTTTGTATTAAGTTTTGCATCAAAGCTTTTGTACTTATCAAATTATATTAATAACAAAGTCGTTAAGATGTTTAATCAAGGGCTACGAATAAAATGTATTGCAATCTAGTGTTTCTTGAAACGTAATTTCAATTTCATTGAACATTCATTATTTGTGCTGACAGAAAAACAATCTTGAAGATTTTATATTTATGCTGAAATGTTAGATTATTGTATTTATTTATTCATTGCTATCAGCATAGACCTAAAGTAGCTTTAACTTGCTTTCATGTTATTTTATGTCATCATCTCATTCCTCTGTGAAGTATTAACAACTGAAATTTGGGAACTTGACTCAAATGTTTCATGTAGCATGTACCTTTTTAAATTATAAACCTAAAAATGTGTTATGTGATGACTGAACGGAGAAATAATTCTCTTTCTGTTCTATGGAGTGTTGACTTACTTTGATTCACAGGATTTCTCAGTTTATCCACCACTTTATAAGTATCTCTCTATTTATTAGTGTGTGAATACAGTATACTGGGTATTTTTATTCATGCAGTGGTAAATCAATATGTCCTCATTCTGAAATATGGAAGATAAAAACAAAGGAGAAAAGACGAGGGCTTAATACATCTCATCAGATCAAAGACCCTCGTGTTTTTGCTCTGATTGTTGTTTTTCAGCTCCATCTTTGGGTTTTATGAAGGCATAAGGCTCATGTTGGGGAAAAAAAAGTCAAAAAGTCTGATCAGTGAAATCCATAGGACTTATCCCCAAAATTATGTTTTTCGTCTTTATTTGCTAGGCTACAATGTTTTGCATTCAAAAGTTTTCACCTTGCTCCATAAACTGTAATTTAGTCGAATGTAACATTAGAATAAAGATAAAGAAAATTATATTTTGTGACTCAACCATTTGTTTTGTCAACTTAGTTAAATATATTGAGACACACTTACTCTTTTCAATTTAGTTTCAATGTTCCCCATCTGTTAAATATATTTATTTTAAGGCTTTGTATTTCACACTGACTTTCTTTTGTGTGTACCGTACTTTCCGCCGTACACGTCACACCGCTGTACAAGTTGCATCAGTCCGAATATGTTTAATAAAGTGGAACAAAAAACATAAATAAGTGGCTTTGCCATATAAGTTAGGGCATGCAAATTTATGCAAAAAGGTGTGATTTATACGGCGAAAAGTACAGTCGTTTATAATGCGAAAAGTTACAATTAATATTGAAAACAAAGCTTCTGTTGAAACTTGGAGACATGTGATAATAAATAAATAGGCCAGCTCTGTCTCTTAGGTTTCACTTATTGTGCTAAAAGAATTTTTCCTAAAATAAAAAAGAAATATAAAGTCCAATAATAATCATGACATATTTGCTTTAAAGAAGAAAATAAGTCATGGAGTTACTTCCTCATTACAGTAATTTGTATCAAAAGATGACTCAAGTTGTCAGTGTCCGGCTGAAATAATCCAGATAAAAACACAGACAGAAGACTTTGTCCCTCCAAGTGGATCCAACCCCGCATCAGTCACAGACACCCCTGTCCTAACTCTACCCCCGGTTTTCTCCTGGTGCTTGTCATTGACGAACAACAGCAACAATTTATGACATGACCAACCACACACAGTGGAGACCTTAAAACATTTACAACTTGTAAGGTTTGCTATTTTAGAGTTGCTCTGTGGTGGGGCAGGTATGTCACTTTGGAGAAGCTCCAACTTCAGCACAAAGCCAATTGTTTCTTGGGCACATTAGGTGACCTTCAGTACAGCTGAATGCACCCTGGATACATGCATAGCTGTGGAATAACTTCCTATAAATAGTAAGGGTGTCCTGATGTGTCATTGAAACCATACTGATATTCCCTGATGCATGCTCAATAATCCAGGTAGAAAAATCCAAAAAAGCTAAGTCTGGTCCTCTGGACATTCAAAAAAACTGATATTATTTAAAAACATACTGATATTATTTAACAAGGTAAAATCTACGTAAACGATTATTATTCATCCTGTTGTGTAGCCTGTGATGCTTAAACAGCAGCTCCAAGGATAAGAAAAAAATTAGGAATATGTATAAAAAAACTGTGTTTGTAATGAAAATGTGTTTAAACAAAAAAATTATATTAGCAATGTAACATATTTTTTAAAAAATCTGGAAAAGGCTTTTGTTTTTAATTTTACTTAAATGTGATGGTAATTTTGGATGGTGGTACAGTAATATGGTATCAATCTCACTTTAGTATTTAAATATTATAGACAAAGTGTCTCTGCCATTGCTTGTTGTTGAGAATTGAAGCCAGCTGGACCCGGAAGCTGCCATGTTTGATATTAGGAACCAAGTGCACAAGTGCTTTAGGTCCCGCCTATTTAGGCCCCGCCTACTTTAAATCCTGCCTACTTTAGGCCCCGCCTACTCTCTTGTACAAAAAATGAGTAACAGGACCTGCATGACTGAAGCAATTGTAGCTAAACAAATTAGGAAAATGACCTTTATAACAAAAAAAGCAGGAAAATAACAACTACCGTATTTTCCGGTGTATAGGTCACACTATTTTATGTTTTTTTCAAGGCCTATACTCAGGTGCAACCTATATATGGCTTGTTATCACTTTCGGTGAAATACATTTTTAAATCCAGCTCATTTCACAATTACGTTCATTTATTAAGGAAAAGTTCAGCTCAGACATATATTTGCTATAATTTTTATCAAACAAATAATTGCTTTTAAGTGTTAATCTTCTTAAAAGCCTTGCTGTGCGCTCCTGTGGCAGACATTTGCAGCAGAGCTAAACGTAGGTGCGACCTATACACCAGTGCGACCTATCTAGGGATTTTTCCAATCTATTGGTGATAATTGGACAATGCGACCTATACACAGGTGCAACCTATACACCAGAAAATACTGTACAGTACATGAAAAAATATAAATCAAAACCAGGTGGAACCAGCTTCCAAATAAGATTCATCCTGTTTCAGCTTCAACTTCTGGGTTTGGGTTGGTGGTCCAGCTATTAGTATATATTGTTGAACTCCCCCCTCCCTCCCTCCCTTTCTCTGTCTTCTCCCTCCCCCCTGCTGATAACATTGCTGACATTATCAGCAAGTCCAAGTCCTCATCCTGTCAACTTGACCCATTCCCCACAGTTCTTGTTAAATCCTGTCTCCCGTCTCTGCTCCCTATCATCACTAATATCATCCACTCCTCCCTAACCTCTGGCATTGTTCCCACAGCCTTCAAATCTGCTGCCATCACCCCCATCATCAAGAAACCAGGTCTTGACTTCACCAACTTCAGTAATCTTCGTCCGATCTCCAATCTGCCCTTCATCTCCAAGATCCTTGAAAAAACTGTTGCTAGTCAACTTCACTCACACCTGTCCAACAACAACATTTATGAAGAGTTTCAATCTGGATTTCGCCCCCACCATAGCACCGAAACAGCTCTAGTAAAAATTACTAACGACCTTCTTCTTGCTGCTGACTCTGGTCTTCTGTCCATCCTCATTCTTCTTGATCTAAGTTCTGCCTTCGACACCATCTGTCATTCTATCCTCCTCAACAGACTAACCTCCATCGGCATCTCAGGTACCCCGTTAGACTGGTTCACCTCCTATCTCTCTGACCGCACTCAATTCATTCAGCTTAAATCCTTCCGTTCCCAGTCTTCCCCTGTCTCCACGGGTGTCCCCCAAGGCTCTGTCCTCGGACCCCTCCTCTTCATCATTTACCTCCTTCCTCTAGGCCACATCTTCCGCAAAC
>JBBPBX010052820.1:0-24066 GCA_038048925.1 Garcialebias charrua
AAATCAGTATGATCGATCATTGCCCACCCCTTGAACAGGTGTTTATGCTAATTAGCAAATCGCTACAGAAACGGCTCAAGAGCGCCCCCTAGAAATATTCAAAATACCCTCCGCATTGACCTTAGTTTGACGTAGAATCATGAAATTTGGTACACTTGTCCAACTCACCAAGATGCACAGAAAACCCTCTGGCACCAATGTTGTACGATAAATGGTAAGGCGGCCATTTTGGAACGATGACCAAATTTTCACCCCTTTTTGGCCGTTTACAGCCTCTGCATTTCAACGAACTCCTCCTAGGGATTTCGCTCGATTTGATTCAAACTTGGCCAGTTTCTTTATAAGGCACGGGGGAACAAATGTTATCAAAACTGTGCGTTTTCATGCATGCTGAAGGGGCGGGGCCAGACCTCAAAGTTGGACATCTCGCCATGAAAAACGAAACGCTTACAGCTCTTACACGAAAACTGTCTAATACATCAAACCTTCAGTGATTGACCCACATCCGGTCCCCTGCAAAACTGTATGGTCAAATCATGACATCACTTAAGCCACGCCCCCTGACAACAGGAAGTGTAAAGTTTTACGTTGAACGGTCCATATCGGATCCCTGTTACCTAATCAGCGTGACATTGTATCCAGTCACCGAAGACATGTTGGTGTAACAAGCTTTCCAGCACTGTTCGTTTTGGGTGGAGCAAGTGGGCGTGGTGACGTGGCGAAGTAAGACGTAACGCCGTCACCATACGTTTGGTTCTAAACTCCACAGATTTGATCTGAGGAGTACCAAAATCATTATGATCGATCATTACCCACCCCTTGAACAGGTGTTTATGCTAATTAGCAAATAGCCTCCATAGCGCCCCCTAGATTATTCAAACTGTTGTATCTCAGTGATACATCATCCGATCTGAACCAGATTTATTGTGCATCATCAGTGAGCCCTTGTGGACACATTGATATGGTGGGCTAACATTTGACTCAAGTGCGCCCCCTACATTATTTCTATAGTTATATCTCAGTGATACATCATCCGATCTGAACCAGATTTATTGTGCATCATCAGTGAGCCCTTGTGGACACATTGATATGGTGGGCTAACATTTGACTCAAGTGCGCCCCCTACATTATTTCTATAGTTATATCTCAGTGATACATCATCCGATCTGAACCAGATTTATTGTGCTTTATCAGTGAACACTTCGACACACATTGATAATGGTATGTAAAGTTTTACTCCATAGCGCCCCCTATATTATTACTACAGTTATATCTTAGTGATACATTATCCGATCTGCACGAGATTTATTGTGCTTTATCAGTGAACACTTCGACACACATTGATAATAGTATGTAAATTTTTACTCCATAGCGCCCCCTATATTATTACTACAGTTATATCTTAGTGATACATTATCCGATCTGCACGAGATTTAGTGTGGTTCATCAGTGAGCACTTCTACACACATTGATAATGTTGTATAAATTTTTACTCCACAGCGCCCCCTATATTATTACTACAGTTATAGCTCAGTGATACATTATCCGATCTGTACAAGATTTATTGTGCATCAACAGTGAGCCCTTGTGGACACATTGATATGGTGGGCTAACATTTGACTCAAGTGCGCATGCTAGTTAGCTTAGCATTAGCATCACCCGTTAGCATGTGAGATAACACCAGAAACTTGTTCAGCGTGGTCTGTTGAGTCATCTGTGTAAGTTTGGTTGAAAAATAAGGTGTTAGCCTAGCATGCTAGTTAGCTTAGCATTAGCATCACCCGTTAGCATGTGAGATAACACCAGAAACTTGTTCAGCGTGGTCTGTTGAGTCACCTGTGTAAGTTTGGTTGGAAAATAAGGTGTTAGCCTAGCATGCTAGTTAGCTTAGCATTAGCATCACCCGTTAGCATGTGAGATAACACCAGAAACTTGTTCAGCGTGGTCTGTTGAGTCACCTGTGTAAGTTTGGTTGGAAAATAAGGTGTTAGCCTAGCATGCTAGTTAGCTTAGCATTAGCATTACCCGTTAGCATGTGAGATAACACCAGAAACTTGTTCAACGTGGTCTGTTGAGTCACCTGTGTAAGTTTGGTTGGAAAATAAGGTGTTAGCTTAGCATGCTAGTTAGCTTAGCATTAGCATCACCCGTTAGCATGTGAGATAACACCAGAAACTTGTTCAGCGTGGTCTGTTGAGTCATCTGTGTAAGTTTGAATGGAAAATAAGGTGTTAGCCTAGCATGCTAGTTAGCTTAGCATTAGCATCACCCGTTAGCATGTGAGATAACACCAGAAACTTGTTCAACGTGGTCTGTTGAGTCACCTGTGTAAGTTTGGTTGGAAAATAAGGTGTTAGCCTAGCATGCTAGTTAGCTTAGCATTAGCATCACCCGTTAGCATGTGAGATAACACCAGAAACTTGTTCAGCGTGGTCTGTTGAGTCATCTGTGTAAGTTTGAATGGAAAATAAGGTGTTAGTCTAGCATGCTAGTTAGCTTAGCATTAGCATCACCCGTTAGCATGTGAGATAACACCTGAAACTTGTTCAGCGTGGTATATCTCAGAGATACATTATCCGATCTGCACGAGATTTATTGTACTTCATCAGTGAGCACGTCTACACACATTGATATTGTGGATCAACATATGACTCTAGAGCGCCCCTAGATTATTCAAACTGTTAGATCTCAGTGATACATCATTCGATCTGTACCAGATTTATTCTGCGTCATCAGGGAGCAGTTCTAAACGCATTGATATTGTTGTGTAAATTTTGACTTCAGTGCACCACCTACATAATTCAAACTGTTATATGTCAATAAGGATGAAGGGAAAAAATTGTTTTTTTAAATCTAGATTCTTTGTCTTGGCGATTCAGAATCAATTCTAAATGCTCCAAAATTGATTTTAAAACATGTTTAATTTTCCCCTGATACATGCTCAATAATCCAGGTAGAAAACTCTAAAAAAGCTAAGTCTGATATTCAGCTCAGTCTTAGCACCCTCTCAAAGTGGATCAACCAGTTTGCTGGTGACTGCTGAAACCAGTTGCTCACATGATGGATGACCATCATCTTAACAATGGATCGTTAGCACCCATTGTAAAAACAACCCAAAGGGTTGTTTGCTATTCACAAAGGGCTGATCACTTCTACACACTTTGATACTATGGTTTAACAGATGACTCCAGTGTGCCCCATACATTATTTTTCCAACTGTTACATCTCATTGCTAGATCATGTGATCTGTTCCACGTTTACTGTGTATCATCTGTCAGCACTTCTAAACACGTATATATTGTTGTTGTTCGCTAATTGTTCTTGGCAAACTGGTGCTGGATGGGCACGAGAGAGTTTGAGGTGGCGACCGAGCGGACCAGCTGGAGCTCACGAGGTCGCCGCAATAAGGCCGGAGCTGCGCTAAGCTGCGAGGGCCTCAACGCTGCTTGCAGCTTTAATTAGGCCCGAAGCAGCGAAGCGCTGCAAGGACCTATTGTAATTGTAGTGTTTATTATTATTTTTATTATTTTTAGGCCCGAAGCAGCGAAGCGCTGCAAGGACCTATTGTAATTGTAGTGTTTATTAGGCCCGAAGCAGCGAAGCGCTGCAAGGACCTATTGTAATTGTAGTGTTTATTATTATTATTTTTTTTATTATTATTATTATTATTTTTATTCTAGTCCCTCTTTAAGTGGCTTTTTGGGGGCTTTATCATATATGAAAACTCACCAAATTTGGCGGACTCGTCAGGACTGGTGAAAAATTACATATTTTGGGGGCGTGGCAAAAATCGCCACAGAAACGGCTCAAGAGCGCCCCCTAGAAAATTTCAAAATACCCTCCGCATTGACTTAGTTTGACGTAGAATCGTGAAATTTGGTACACTTGTCCAACTCACCAAGATGCACAGAAAACCCTCTGGCACCAACGTTGTACGATAAATGGTAAGGCGGCCATTTTGGAATGATGACCAAATTTTTACACCTTTTTGGCCGTTTACAGCCTCCGCAATTGAACGAACTCCTCCTAGGGATTTCGCTCGATTTGGTTCAAACTTGGCCAGTTTCTTCATAAGGCACGGGGGAACAAACAATATCAAAATTGTGCGTTTTCATGAATGCTGAAGGGGCGGGGCCAGACATCAAAGTTGGACATCTCGCCATGAAAAACGAAACGCTTACAGCTCTTACACGAAAAGAGTCTAATACATCAAACCTTCAGTGATTGACGCACATCCGGTCCCCTGCATTACTGAATGGTCAAATCATGACATCACTTAAGCCACGCCCCCTGACAACAGGAAGTGTAAAGTTTTACTTTGAAAGGTCCATATCGGACCCGTGTTACCTAATCAGCGTGACATTGTGTCCAGTGACTAAAGACATGTTGGTGTAACAAGCTTTCCAGCACTGTTCGTTTTGGGTGGAGCAAGTGGGCGTGGCGACATGGCGAAGTAAGACGTAACGCCATCACCATACGTTTGGATCTAAAATCCACAGATTTGATTTGAGGAGTACCAGTATCAGTATGATCGATCATTGCCCACCCCTTGAACAGGTGTTTATGCTAATTAGCAATTTGCTACAGAAACGGCTCAAGAGCGCCCCCTAGAAATATTCAAAATACCCTCCGCATTGACCTTAGTTTGACGTAGAATCATGAAATTTGGTACACTTGTCCAACTCACCAAGATGCACAGAAAACCCTCTGGCACCAATGTTGTACAATAAATGGTAAGGCGGCCATTTTGGAACGATGACCAAATTTTCACCCCTTTTTGGCCGTTTACAGCCTCCGCATTTGAACGAACTCCTCCTATGAATTTCGCTCGATTTGGTTCAAACTTGGTCAGTTTCTTCATAAGGCACGGGGGAACAAATGTTATCAAAACTGTGCGTTTTCATGCATGCTGAAGGGGCGGGGCCAGACCTCAAAGTTGGACATCTCGCCATGAAAAACGAAACGCTTACAGCTCTTACACGAAAACTGTCTAATACATCAAACCTTCAGTGATTGACCCACATCTGGTCCCCTGCAAAACTGTATGGTCAAATCATGACATCACTTAAGCCACGCCCCCTGACAACAGGAAGTGTAAAGTTTTACGTTGAACGGTCCATATCGGACCCTGTTACCTAATCAGCGTGACATTGTATCCAGTCACCGAAGACATGTTGGTGTAACAAGCTTTCCAGCACTGTTCGTTTTGGGTGGAGCAAGTGGGCGTGGTGACGTGGCGAAGTAAGACGTAACGCCGTCACCATACGTTTGGTTCTAAACTCCACAGATTTGATCTGAGGAGTACCAAAATCATTATGATCGATCATTACCCACCCCTTGAACAGGTGTTTATGCTAATTAGCAAATAGCCTCCATAGCGCCCCCTAGATTATTCAAACTGTTGTATCTCAGTGATACATCATCCGATCTGAACCAGATTTATTGTGCATCATCAGTGAGCCCTTGTGGACACATTGATATGGTGGGCTAACATTTGACTCAAGTGCGCCCCCTACATTATTTCTATACTTATATCTCAGTGATGCATCATCCGATCTGAACCAGATTTATTGTGCATCATCAGTGAGCCCTTGTGGACACATTGATATGGTGGGCTAACATTTGACTCAAGTGCGCCCCCTACATTACTTCTATAGTTATATCTCAGTGATGCATCATCCGATCTGAACCAGATTTATTGTGCATCATCAGTGAGCCCTTGTGGACACATTGATATGGTGGGCTAACATTTGACTCAAGTGCGCCCCCTACATTACTTCTATAGTTATATCTCAGTGATACATCATCCGATCTGAACCAGATTTATTGTGCATCATCAGTGAACCCTTGTGGACACATTGATATGGTGGGCTAACATTTGACTCAAGTGCGCCCCCTACATTACTTCTATAGTTATATCTCAGTGATACATCATTCGATCTGAACCAGATTTATTGTGCATCATCAGTGAGCCCTTGTGGACACATTGATATGGTGGGCTAACATTTGACTCAAGTGCGCCCCCTACATTATGTCTATAGTTATATCTCAGTGAGACATCATCCGATCTGAACCAGATTTATTGTTCATCATCAGTGAGCCCTTGTGGACACATTGATATTGTGGTTTAACATTTGACTCAAGTGCGCCCCCTACATTATTTCTATGGTTATATCTCAGTGATACATCATCCGATCTGAACCAGATTTATTATGATTCATCAGTGAACACTTCTACACACATTGATAATGTATGTAAATTTTTACTCCATAGCGCCCCCTGTATTATTACTACAGTTATATCTTAGTGATACATTATCCGATCTGCACGAGATTTATTGTGCTTTATCAGTGAACACTTCGACACACATTGATAATGGTATGTAAATTTTTACTCCATAGCGCCCCCTATATTATTACTACAGTTATATCTTAGTGATACATTATCCGATCTGCACGAGATTTATTGTGATTCATCAGTGAACACTTCTATACACATTGATAATGGTATGTAAATTTTTACTCCATAGCGCCCCCTATATTATTACTACAGTTATATCTTAGTGATACATTATCCGATCTGCACGAGATTTATTGTGCTTTATCAGTGAACACTTCGACACACATTGATAATGGTATGTAAATTTTTACTCCATAGCGCCCCCTATATTATTACTACAGTTATATCTTAGTGATACATTATCCGATCTGCACGAGATTTATTATGATTCATCAGTGAACACTTCTACACACATTGATAATGGTATGTAAATTTTTACTCCATAGCGCCCCCTATATTATTACTACAGTTATATCTTAGTGATACATTATCCGATCTGCACGAGATTTATTGTGCTTTATCAGTGAACACTTCGACACACATTGATAATGGTATGTAAATTTTTACTCCATAGCGCCCCCTATATTATTACTACAGTTATATCTCAGTGATACATTATCCGATCTGACGAGATTTATTGTGCTTTATCAGTGAACACTTCGACACACATTGATAATGGTATGTAAATTTTTACTCCATAGCGCCCCCTATATTATTATTACAGTTATATCTCAGTGATACATTATCCGATCTGCACGAGATTTACTATGCTTCATCAGTGAGACCTTGTGGACACATTGATATTGTGGTTTAACATATGACTCAAGAGCGCCCCCTAGATTATTCAAATTGTTATATCTCAGTGATACATCATCCGATCTAAACCAGATTCATTGTGCATCTTCAGTGAACACTTCGACACACATTGATAATGGTATGTACATTTTTACTCCATAGCGCCCCCTATATTATTACTACAGTTATATCTTAGTGATACATTATCCAATCTGCACGAGATTTATTGTGATTCATCAGTGAACACTTCTACACACATTGATAATGGTATGTATATTTTTACTCCATAGCGCCCCCTATATTATTATTACAGTTATATCTCAGTGATACATTATCCGATCTGCACGAGATTTATTGTGCTTCATCAGTGAGACCTTGTCGACACATTGATATTGTGGTTTAACATATGACTCAAGAGCGCCCCCTAGATTATTCAAACTGTTATATCTCAGTGAGACATCATCCGATCTGAACCAGATTTATTGTGCGTTTGCACACCTGGTGTGGGATAGACATGAGAGACTTCGAAATGGTGAACGAGCGGACGAGCTGGATTTTGCGCGGTCGCCTCAATAAGGCCAGAGCGGCGCTAAGCTGCGAGGGCCTCAATGCTGCTTGCAGCTTTAATTATTTATTTTTATTTTTATTTTTATTTTTATTTTTATTCCCCCCAAAGAAGTGGCCTTTTGGAGGCTTTATCATATACGAAAACTCACCAAATTTGGCGGACTCGTCAGGACTGGTGAAAAATTACGTATTTTGGGGGCGTGGCAAAAATCGCCACAGAAACGGCTCAAGAGCGCCCCCTAGAAATTTTCAAAATACCCTCCGCATTGACCTTAGTTTGACGTAGAATCATGAAATTTGGTACACTTGTCCAACTCACCAAGATGCACAGAAAACCCTCTTGCACCAACGCTGTACGATAAATGGTAAGGCGGCCATTTTGGAACGATGACCAAATTTTCACCCCTTTTTGGCCGTTTACAGCCTCCGCATTTGAACGAACTCCTCCTATGAATTTCGCTCGATTTGGTTCAAACTTGGCCAGTTTCTTCATAAGGCACGGGGGAACAAACGATATCAAAATTGTGCGTTTTCATGAATGCTGAAGGGGCGGGGCCAGACGTCAAAGTTGGACATCTCGCCATGAAAAACGAAACGCTTACAGCTCTTACACGAAAAAAGTCTAATACATCAAACCTTCAGTTATTGACCCACATCCGGTCCCCCGCAAAACTGTATGGTCAAATCATGACATCACTTAAGCCACGCCCCCTGACAACAGGAAGTGTAAAGTTTTACTTTGAAAGGTCCATATCGGACCCGTGTTACCTAATCAGCGTGACATTGTGTCCAGTGACTAAAGACATGTTGGTGTAACAAGCTTTCCAGCACTGTTCGTTTTGGGTGGAGCAAGTGGGCGTGGCGACATGGCGAAGTAAGACGTAACGCCATCACCATACGTTTGGATCTAAAATCCACAGATTTGATCCGAGGAGTACCAAAATCAGTATGATCGATCATTGCCCACCCCTTGAACAGGTGTTTATGCTAATTAGCAAATCGCTACAGAAACGGCTCAAGAGCGCCCCCTAGAAATATTCAAAATACCCTCCGCATTGACCTTAGTTTGACGTAGAATCATGAAATTTGGTACACTTGTCCAACTCACCAAGATGCACAGAAAACTCTCTGGCACCAATGTTGTACGATAAATGGTAAGGCGGCCATTTTGGAACGATGACCAAATTTTCACCCCTTTTTGGCCGTTTACAGCCTCTGCATTTCAACGAACTCCTCCTAGGGATTTCGCTCGATTTGATTCAAACTTGGCCAGTTTCTTTATAAGGCACGGGGGAACAAATGTTATCAAAACTGTGCGTTTTCATGCATGCTGAAGGGGCGGGGCCAGACCTCAAAGTTGGACATCTCGCCATGAAAAACGAAACGCTTACAGCTCTTACACGAAAACTGTCTAATACATCAAACCTTCAGTGATTGACCCACATCCGGTCCCCTGCAAAACTGTATGGTCAAATCATGACATCACTTAAGCCACGCCCCCTGACAACAGGAAGTGTAAAGTTTTACGTTGAACGGTCCATAACGGATCCCTGTTACCTAATCAGCGTGACATTGTATCCAGTCACCGAAGACATGGTGGTGTAACAAGCTTTCCAGCACTGTTCGTTTTGGGTGGAGCAAGTGGGCGTGGTGACGTGGCGAAGTAAGACGTAACGCCGTCACCATACGTTTGGTTCTAAACTCCACAGATTTGATCTGAGGAGTACCAAAATCATTATGATCGATCATTACCCACCCCTTGAAAAGGTGTTTATGTTAATTAGCAAATAGCCTCCATAGCGCCCCCTAGATTATTCAAACTGTTGTATCTCAGTGATACATCATCCGATCTGAACCAGATTTATTGTGCATCATCAGTGAGCCCTTGTGGACACATTGATATGGTGGGCTAACATTTGACTCAAGTGCGCCCCCTACATTATTTCTATAGTTATATCTCAGTGATACATCATCCGATCTGCACGAGATTTATTATGCTTTATCAGTGAACACTTCGACACACATTGATAATGTTATGTAATTTTTTACTCCATAGCGCCCCCTATATTATTACTACAGTTATATCTTAGTGATACATTATCCAATCTGCACGAGATTTATTATGATTCATCAGTGAACGCTTCTACACACATTCATAATGGTATGTAAATTTTTACTCCATAGCGCCCCCTGTATTATTACTACAGTTATATCTTAGTGATACATTATCCGATCTGCACGAGATTTATTGTGCTTTATCAGTGAACACTTCGACACACATTGATAATGGTATGTAAATTTTTACTCCATAGCGCCCCCTATATTATTACTACAGTTATATCTTAGTGATACATTATCCGATCTGCACGAGATTTAATGTGATTCATTAGTGAACACTTCTATACACATTGATAATGGTATGTAAATTTTTACTCCATAGCGCCCCCTATATTATTACTACAGTTATATCTTAGTGATACATTATCCGATCTGCACGAGATTTATTATGATTCATCAGTGAACACTTCTACACACATTCATAATGGTATGTAAATTTTTACTCCATAGCGCCCCCTATATTATTACTACAGTTATATCTTAGTGATACATTATCCGATCTGCACGAGATTTAATGTGATTCATCAGTGAACACTTCTATACACATTGATAATGTTATGTAATTTTTTACTCCATAGCGCCCCCTATATTATTACTACAGTTATATCTTAGTGATACATTATCCGATCTGCACGAGATTTATTATGATTCATCAGTGAACACTTCTACACACATTCATAATGATATGTAAATTTTTACTCCATAGCGCCCCCTGTATTATTACTACAGTTATATCTTAGTGATACATTATCCGATCTGCACGAGATTTATTGTGCTTTATCAGTGAACACTTCGACACACATTGATAATGGTATGTAAATTTTTACTCCATAGCGCCCCCTATATTATTACTACAGTTATATCTCAGTGATACATCATCCGATCTGAACCAGATTTATTGTGCATCATCAGTGAGCCCTTGTGGACACATTGATATGGTGGGCTAACATTTGACTCAAGTGCGCCCCCTACATTATTTCTATAGTTATATCTCAGTGATACATCATCCGATCTGAACCAGATTTATTGTGCATCATCAGTGAGCCCTTGTGGACACATTGATATGGTGGGCTAACATATGACTCCAGAGCGCCCCCTAGATTATTCAAACTGTTATATCTCAGTGATACATCATCCGATCTGAACCATATTTATTTATCATCATCAGTGAGCCCTTGTGGACACATTGATATGGTGGGCTAACATTTGACTCAAGTGCGCCCCCTACATTACTTCTATAGTTATATCTAAGTGATACATCATCCGATCTGAACCAGATTTATTGTGCGTGTGCACCCCTGGTGCGGAGTAGACACGAGAGACTTCGAAATGGCGACCGAGCGGACGAGCTGGAGCTCGCGCGGTCGCCTCAATAAGGTCCGAGCGGCGCTAAGCTGCGAGGGCCTCAACGCCGCTTGCGGCTTTAATTATTATTATTTTTATTCTAGTCCCTCTTGAAGTGGCCTTTTGGGGGCTTTATCATATATGAAAACTCACCAAATTTGGCGGACTCGTCAGGACTGGTGAAAAATTACATATTTTGGGGGCGTGGCAAAAATTGCCACAGAAACGGCTCAAGAGCGCCCCCTAGAAATTTTCAAAATACCCTCCGCATTGACCTTAGTTTGACGTAGAATCATGAAAATTGGTACACTTGTCCAACTCACCAAGATGCATAGAAAACCCTCTGGCACCAATGTTGTATAATAAATGGGAAGGCGGCCATTTTGGAACGATGACCAAATTTTCACCCCTTTTTAGCCGTTTACAGCCTCCGCATTTGAACGAACTCCTCCTAGGGATTTCGCTCGATTTGGTTCAAACTTGGCCAGTTTCTTCATAAGGCACGGGGGAACAAACAATATCAAAATTGTGCGTTTTCATGAATGCTGAAGGGGCGGGGCCAGACGTCAAAGTTGGACATCTCGCCATGAAAAACGAAACGCTTACAGCTCTTACACGAAAAGAGTCTAATACATCAAACCTTCAGTGATTGACGCACATCCGGTCCCCTGCATTACTGAATGGTCAAATCATGACATCACTTAAGCCACGCCCCCTGACAACAGGAAGTGTAAAGTTTTACTTTGAAAGGTCCATATCGGACCCGTGTTACCTAATCAGCGTGACATTGTGTCCAGTGACTAAAGACATGTTGGTGTAACAAGCTTTCCAGCACTGTTCGTTTTGGGTGGAGCAAGTGGGCGTGGCGACATGGCGAAGTAAGACGTAACGCCATCACCATACGTTTGGATCTAAAATCCACAGATTTGATCCGAGGAGTACCAAAATCAGTATGATCGATCATTGCCCACCCCTTGAACAGGTGTTTATGCTAATTAGCAAATCGCTACAGAAACGGCTCAAGAGCGCCCCCTAGAAATATTCAAAATACCCTCTGCATTGACCTTAGTTTGACGTAGAATCATGAAATTTGGTACACTTGTCCAACTCACCAAGATGCACAGAAAACCCTCTGGCACCAATGTTGTACGATAAATGGTAAGGCGGCCATTTTGGAACGATGACCAAATTTTCACCCCTTTTTGGCCGTTTACAGCCTCTGCATTTCAACGAACTCCTCCTAGGGATTTCGCTCGATTTGATTCAAACTTGGCCAGTTTCTTTATAAGGCACGGGGGAACAAATGTTATCAAAACTGTGCGTTTTCATGCATGCTGAAGGGGCGGGGCCAGACCTCAAAGTTGGACATCTCGCCATGAAAAACGAAACGCTTACAGCTCTTACACGAAAACTGTCTAATACATCAAACCTTCAGTGATTGACCCACATCCGGTCCCCTGCAAAACTGTATGGTCAAATCATGACATCACTTAAGCCACGCCCCCTGACAACAGGAAGTGTAAAGTTTTACGTTGAACGGTCCATATCGGATCCCTGTTACCTAATCAGCGTGACATTGTATCCAGTCACCGAAGACATGTTGGTGTAACAAGCTTTCCAGCACTGTTCGTTTTGGGTGGAGCAAGTGGGCGTGGTGACGTGGCGAAGTAAGACGTAACGCCGTCACCATACGTTTGGTTCTAAACTCCACAGATTTGATCTGAGGAGTACCAAAATCATTATGATCGATCATTACCCACCCCTTGAACAGGTGTTTATGCTAATTAGCAAATAGCCTCCATAGCGCCCCCTAGATTATTCAAACTGTTGTATCTCAGTGATACATCATCCGATCTGAACCAGATTTATTGTGCATCATCAGTGAGCCCTTGTGGACACATTGATATGGTGGGCTAACATTTGACTCAAGTGCGCCCCCTACATTATTTCTATAGTTATATCTCAGTGATACATCATCCGATCTGAACCAGATTTATTGTGCATCATCAGTGAGCCCTTGTGGACACATTGATATGGTGGGCTAACATTTGACTCAAGTGCGCCCCCTACATTATTTCTATAGTTATATCTCAGTGATACATCATCCGATCTGAACCAGATTTATTGTGCATCATCAGTGAGCCCTTGTGGACACATTGATATGGTGGGCTAACATATGACTCCAGAGCGCCCCCTAGATTATTCAAACTGTTATATCTCAGTGATACATCATCCGATCTGAACCAGATTTATTGTGCATCATCAGTGAGCCCTTGTGGACACATTGATATGGTGGGCTAACATTTGACTCAAGTGCGCCCCCTACATTACTTCTATAGTTATATCTCAGTGATACATCATCCGATCTGAACCAGATTTATTGTGCATCATCAGTGAGACCTTGTGGACACATTGATATTGTGGTTCAACATATGACTCCAGAGCGCCCCCTAGATTATTCAAACTGTTATATCTCAGTGAGACATCATCCGATCTGAACCAGATTTATTGTTCATCATCAGTGAGCCCTTGTGGACACATTGATATTGTGGTTTAACATTTGACTCAAGTGCGCCCCCTACATTATTTCTATGGTTATATCTCAGTGATACATCATCCGATCTGAACCAGATTTATTGTGATTCATCAGTGAACACTTCTACACACATTGATAATGTTATGTAAATTTTTACTCCATAGCGCCCCCTATATTATTACTACAGTTATATCTTAGTGATACATTATCCGATCTGCACGAGATTTATTATGCTTTATCAGTGAACACTTCGACACACATTGATAATGTTATGTAAATTTTTACTCCATAGCGCCCCCTATATTATTACTACAGTTATATCTTAGTGATACATTATCCGATCTGCACGAGATTTATTATGATTCATCAGTGAACACTTCTACACACATTGATAATGGTATGTAAATTTTTACTCCATAGCGCCCCCTGTATTATTACTACAGTTATATCTTAGTGATACATTATCCGATCTGCACGAGATTTATTGTGCTTTATCAGTGAACACTTCGACACACATTGATAATGGTATGTAAATTTTTACTCCATAGCGCCCCCTATATTATTACTACAGTTATATCTTAGTGATACATTATCCGATCTGCACGAGATTTATTGTGCTTTATCAGTGAACACTTCGACACACATTGATAATGGTATGTAAATTTTTACTCCATAGCGCCCCCTATATTATTACTACAGTTATATCTCAGTGATACATTATCCAATCTGCACGAGATTTATTGTGCTTTATCAGTGAACACTTCGACACACATTGATAATGGTATGTAAATTTTTACTCCATAGCGCCCCCTATATTATTACTACAGTTATATCTTAGTGATACATTATCCGATCTGCACGAGATTTATTATGATTCATCAGTGAACACTTCTACACACATTGATAATGGTATGTAAATTTTTACTCCATAGCGCCCCCTGTATTATTACTACAGTTATATCTTAGTGATACATTATCCGATCTGCACAAGATTTATTGTGCTTTATCAGTGAACACTTCGACACACATTGATAATGGTATGTAAATTTTTACTCCATAGCGCCCCCTATATTATTACTACAGTTATATCTTAGTGATACATTATCCGATCTGCACGAGATTTATTGTGATTCATCAGTGAACACTTCTATACACATTGATAATGGTATGTAAATTTTTACTCCATAGCGCCCCCTATATTATTACTACAGTTATATCTCAGTGATACATTATCCAATCTGCACGAGATTTATTGTGCTTTATCAGTGAACACTTCGACACACATTGATAATGGTATGTAAATTTTTACTCCATAGCGCCCCCTATATTATTACTACAGTTATATCTTAGTGATACATTATCCGATCTGCACGAGATTTATTGTGCTTTATCAGTGAACACTTCGACACACATTGATAATGGTATGTAAATTTTTACTCCATAGCGCCCCCTATATTATTACTACAGTTATATCTCAGTGATACATTATCCGATCTGCACGAGATTTATTGTGATTCATCAGTGAACACTTCTACACACATTGATAATGGTATGTATATTTTTACTCCATAGCGCCCCCTATATTATTATTACAGTTATATCTCAGTGATACATTATCCGATCTGCACGAGATTTATTGTGCTTCATCAGTGAGACCTTGTCGACACATTGATATTGTGGTTTAACATGTGACTCCAGAGCGCCCCCTAGATTATTCAAACTGTTATATCTCAGTGAGACATCATCCGATCTGAACCAGATTTATTGTGCATCATCAGTGAGTCCTTGTGGACACATTGATAAGGTGGGCTAACATTTGACTCAAGTGCGCCCCCTACATTATTTCTATAGTTATATCTCAGTGATACATCATCCGATCTGAACCAGATTTACTGTGAATCATCATTGAGACATTGTGGACACATTGATATTGTGGTTTAACATATGACTCCAGAGCGCCCCCTAGATTATTCAAACTGTTATATCTCAGTGATACATCATCCGATCTGAACCAGATTTATTGTGCATCATCAGTGAGCCCTTGTGGACACATTGATATGGTGGGCTAACATTTAACTCAAGTGCGCCCCCTACATTATTTCTATAGTTATATCTCAGTGATACATCATCCGATCTGAACCAGATTTATTGTGCATCATCAGTGAGCCCTTGTGGACACATTGATTTTGTGATTTAACATATAACTCCATAGCGCCCCCTAGATTATTCAAACTGTTATATCTCAGTGAGACATCATCTGATCTGAACCAGATTTATTGTGCGTGTGCACCCCTGGTGCGGAGTAGACACGAGAGACTTCGAAATGGCGACCGAGCGGACGAGCTGGAGCTCGCGCGGTCGCCTCAATAAGGTCCGAGCGGCGCTAAGCTGCGAGGGCCTCAATGCTGCTTGCAGCTTTAATTAGGCCCGAAGCAGCGAAGCGCTGCAAGGACCTATTGTAATTGTAGTGTTTATTATTATTATTTTTTTTATTTTTATTCTAGTCCCTCTTTAAGTGGCCTTTTGGAGGCTTTATCATATACGAAAACTCACCAAATTTTGCGGACTCGTCAGGACTGGTGAAAAATTACGTATTTTGGGGGCGTGGCAAAAATCGCCACAGAAACGGCTCAAGAGCGCCCCCTAGAAATTTTCAAAATATCCTCCGCATTGACCTTAGTTTGACGTAGAATCATGAAATTTGGTACACTTGTCCAACTCACCAAGATGCACAGAAAACCCTCTGGCACCAATGTTGTACAATAAATGGTAAGGCGGCCATTTTGGAACGATGACCAAATTTTCACCCCTTTTTGGCCGTTTACAGCCTCCGCATTTGAACGAACTCCTCCTATGAATTTCGCTCGATTTGGTTCAAACTTGGCCAGTTTCTTCATAAGGCACGGGGGAACAAACGATATCAAAATTGTGCGTTTTCATGAATGCTGAAGGGGCGGGGCCAGACGTCAAAGTTGGACATCTCGCCATGAAAAACGAAACGCTTACAGCTCTTACACGAAAAAAGTCTAATACATCAAACCTTCAGTTATTGACCCACATCCGGTCCCCCGCAAAACTGTATGGTCAAATCATGACATCACTTAAGCCACGCCCCCTGACAACAGGAAGTGTAAAGTTTTACGTTGAACGGTCCATATCGGACCCCTGTTACCTAATCAGCGTGGCATTGTGTCCAGTGACCGAAGACATGTTGGTGTAACAAGCATTCCAATACTGTTCGTTTTTGGTGGAGCATGTGGGCGTGGCGACGTGGCGAAGTAAGACATAACGCCATCACCATACGTTTGGTTCTAAAATCCACAGATTTGATCCGAGGAGTACCAAAATCAGTATGATCGATCATTGCCCACCCCTTGAACAGGTGTTTATGCTAATTAGCAAATCGCTACAGAAACGGCTCAAGAGCGCCCCCTAGAAATATTCAAAATACCCTCCGCATTGACCTTAGTTTGACGTAGAATCATGAAATTTGGTACACTTGTCCAACTCACCAAGATGCACAGAAAACCCTCTGGCACCAATGTTGTACGATAAATGGTAAGGCGGCCATTTTGGAACGATCACCAAATTTTCACCCCTTTTTGACCGTTTACAACCTCTGCATTTCAACGAACTCCTCCTAGGGATTTCGCTCGATTTGATTCAAACTTGGTCAGTTTCTTTATAAGGCACGAGGGAACAAATGTTATCAAAACTGTGCGTTTTCATGCATGCTGAAGGGGCGGGGCCAGACCTCAAAGTTGGACATCTCGCCATGAAAAACGAAACGCTTACAGCTCTTACATGAAAACTGTCTAATACATCAAACCTTCAGTGATTGACCCACATCCGGTCCCCTGCAAAACTGTATGGTCAAATCATGACATCACTTAAGCCACGCCCCCTGACAACAGGAAGTGTAAAGTTTTACGTTGAACGGTCCATATCGGATCCCTGTTACCTAATCAGCGTGACATTGTATCCAGTCACCGAAGACATGTTGGTGTAACAAGCTTTCCAGCACTGTTCGTTTTGGGTGGAGCAAGTGGGCGTGGTGACGTGGCGAAGTAAGACGTAACGCCGTCACCATACGTTTGGTTCTAAACTCCACAGATTTGATCTGAGGAGTACCAAAATCATTATGATCGATCATTACCCACCCCTTGAACAGGTGTTTATGCTAATTAGCAAATAGCCTCCATAGCGCCCCCTAGATTATTCAAACTGTTGTATCTCAGTGATACATCATCCGATCTGAACCAGATTTATTGTGCATCATCAGTGAGCCCTTGTGGACACATTGATATGGTGGGCTAACATTTGACTCAAGTGCGCCCCCTACATTATTTCTATAGTTATATCTCAGTGATACATCATCCGATCTGAACCAGATTTATTGTGCATCATCAGTGAGCCCTTGTGGACACATTGATATGGTGGGCTAACATTTGACTCAAGTGCGCCCCCTACATTATTTCTATAGTTATATCTCAGTGATACATCATCCGATCTGAACCAGATTTATTGTGCATCATCAGTGAGCCCTTGTGGACACATTGATATGGTGGGCTAACATTTGACTCAAGTGCGCCCCCTACATTATTTCTATAGTTATATCTCAGTGATACATCATCCGATCTGCACAAGATTTATTATGCTTTATCAGTGAACACTTCGACACACATTGATAATGTTATGTAAATTTTTACTCCATAGCGCCCCCTATATTATTACTACAGTTATATCTTAGTGATACATTATCCGATCTGCACGAGATTTATTATGATTCATCAGTGAACACTTCTACACACATTGATAATGGTATGTAAATTTTTACTCCATAGCGCCCCCTGTATTATTACTACAGTTATATCTTAGTGATACATTATCCGATCTGCACGAGATTTATTATGCTTTATCAGTGAACACTTCGACACACATTGATAATGTTATGTAAATTTTTACTCCATAGCGCCCCCTATATTATTATTACAGTTATATCTTAGTGATACATTATCCGATCTGCACGAGATTTAATGTGATTCATCAGTGAACACTTCTATACACATTGATAATGGTATGTAAATTTTTACTCCATAGCGCCCCCTATATTATTACTACAGTTATATCTCAGTGATACATTATCCAATTTGCACGAGATTTATTGTGCTTTATCAGTGAACACTTCGACACACATTGATAATGGTATGTAAATTTTTACTCCATAGCGCCCCCTATATTATTACTACAGTTATATCTTAGTGATACATCATCCGATCTGCACAAGATTTATTGTGCTTTATCAGTGAACACTTCGACACACATTGATAATGGTATGTAAATTTTTACTCCATAGCGCCCCCTATATTATTACTACAGTTATATCTTAGTGATACATTATCCGATCTGCACGAGATTTATTGTGATTCATCAGTGAACACTTCTACACACATTGATAATGGTATGTAAATTTTTACTCCATAGCGCCCCCTATATTATTACTACAGTTATATCTCAGTGATACATTATCCGATCTGCACGAGATTTATTGTGCTTTATCAGTGAACACTTCGACACACATTGATAATGGTATGTAAATTTTTACTCCATAGCGCCCCCTATATTATTACTACAGTTATATCTTAGTGATACATTATCCGATCTGCACGAGATTTATTGTGATTCATCAGTGAACACTTCTACACACATTGATGATGGTATGTAAATTTTTACTCCATAGCGCCCCCTACATTATTACTATAGTTATATCTCAGTGATACATCATCCGATCTGAACCAGATTTATTGTGCATCATCAGTGAGCCCTTGTGGACACATTGATAAGGTGGGCTAACATTTGACTCAAGTGCGCCCCCTACATTATTTCTATAGTTATATCTCAGTGATACATCATCCGATCTGAACCAGATTTACTGTGAATCATCATTGAGACATTAGCTGTGTTTCCATCCAATTTAAATTCGATTTTTGAGCGAATTTTAGAAAATTTCGCTAAAATGTAAATTAAAATTATGAGGATCAGAAGTGTTTCCATTAACTGGCTTGAAGCGCATCTGCAATGCCACGCAAAGCGTCTCTACGTCAGACGTCAGCGTCATTACGTCACACGTCAGCGCCATACGTCAGACGTCAGCGTTACGCACTTCCACAGTAAACAGGAAGTAGCGTTTGAAAACAGACATCTCGGCAAAATGGAGAGAATATTTCAGGTATGTGTTGCTATCGGGCAAGTTGTATTTATTCTGTCATGCCAACTAGTTTTAGCGATGTTACATGTTGTCCGGAGCGGAAACAGCTGATCAGTCACGTGACGTGAATGTTCGCTGCGGCAGAACTGAGTCGGCTAATCTGTTTCCATCTGTCGTTTAGCCGACTCAGCTCTGAATCGACTCCCCAAAAACTACCTCAAGCGAGCGTATAAACTTTAGAGCGACTTAGAGGAAGTTAACTCGAATTATGCCGTTTCCATTTAGCTTTTCTGATGCGATGCTTCATAATGCGCACCTAGAAACCTTGATGGAAACACGCCAATTGTGGACACATTGATATTGTGGTTTAACATATGACTCCAGAGCGCCCCCTAGATTATTCAAACTGTTATATCTCAGTGATACATCATCCGATCTGAACCAGATTTATTGTGCATCATCAGTGAGCCCTTGTGGACACATTGATATGGTGGGCTAACATTTAACTCAAGTGCGCCCCCTACATTATTTCTATAGTTATATCTCAGTGATACATCATCCGATCTGAACCAGATTTATTGTGCATCATCAGTGAGCCCTTGTGGACACATTGATTTTGTGATTTAACATATAACTCCATAGCGCCCCCTAGATTATTCAAACTGTTATATCTCAGTGAGACATCATCTGATCTGAACCAGATTTATTGTGCGTGTGCACCCCTGGTGCGGAGTAGACACGAGAGACTTCGAAATGGCGACCGAGCGGACGAGCTGGAGCTCGCGCGGTCGCCTCAATAAGGTCCGAGCGGCGCTAAGCTGCGAGGGCCTCAATGCTGCTTGCAGCTTTAATTATTTTTTTTTTTTTTCTTCCCCCCAAAGAAGTGGCCTTTTGGAGGCTTTATCATATACGAAAACTCACCAAATTTGGCGGACTCGTCAGGACTGGTGAAAAATTACGTATTTTGGGGGCGTGGCAAAAATCGTCACAGAAACGGCTCAAGAGCGCCCCCTAGAAAATTTCAAAATACCCTCCGCATTGACCTTATTTTGACGTAGAATCATGAAATTCGGTACACTTGTCCATCTCACCAAGATGCACAGAAAACCCTCTGGCACCAACGTTGTACAATAAATGGGAAGGCGGCCATTTTGAAACGATGACCAAATTTTCACCCCTTTTTGGCCGTTTACAGCCTCCGCATTTGAACGAACTCCTCCTATGAATTTCGCTCGATTTGGTTCAAACTTGGCCAGTTTCTTCATAAGGCACAGGGGAACAAACAATATCAAAATTGTGCGTTTTCATGAATGCTGAAGGGGCGGGGCCAGACGTCAAAGTTGGACATCTCGCCATGAAAAACGAAACGCTAACAGCTCTTACACGAAAAAAGTCTAATACATCAAACCTTCAGTTATTGACCCATATCCGGTCCCCCGCAAAACTGTATGGTCAAATCATGACATCACTTAAGCCACGCCCCCTGACAACAGGAAGTGTAAAGTTTTACATTGAACGGTCCATATCGGACCCCATTTACCTAATCCGCGTGGCATTGTGTCCAGTGACCGAAGACATGTTGGTGTAACAAGCATTCCAATACTGTTCGTTTTTGGTGGAGCATGTGGGCGTGGCGTAGTGGCGAAGTAAGACATAACGCCATCACCATACGTTTGGTTCTAAAATCCACAGATTTGATCCGAGGAGTACCAAAATCAGTATGATCGATCATTGCCCACCCCTTGAACAGGTATTTATGCTAATTAGCAAATCGCTACAGAAACGGCTCAAGAGCGCCCCCTAGAAATATTCAAAATACCCTCCGCATTGACCTTAGTTTGACGTAGAATCATGAAATTTGGTACACTTGTCCAACTCACCAAGATGCACAGAAAACCCTCTGGCACCAATGTTGTACGATAAATGGTAAGGCGGCCATTTTGGAACGATGACCAAATTTTCACCCCTTTTTGGCCGTTTACAGCCTCTGCATTTCAACGAACTCCTCCTAGGGATTTCGCTCGATTTGATTCAAACTTGGCCAGTTTCTTTATAAGGCACGGGGGAACAAATGTTATCAAAACTGTGCGTTTTCATGCATGCTGAAGGGGCGGGGCCAGACCTCAAAGTTGGACATCTCGCCATGAAAAACGAAACGCTTACAGCTCTTACACGAAAACTGTCTAATACATCAAACCTTCAGTGATTGACCCACATCCGGTCCCCTGCAAAACTGTATGGTCAAATCATGACATCACTTAAGCCACGCCCCCTGACAACAGGAAGTGTAAAGTTTTACGTTGAACGGTCCATATCGGATCCCTGTTACCTAATCAACGTGACATTGTATCCAGTCACCAAAGACATGGTGGTGTAACAAGCTTTCCAGCACTGTTCGTTTTGGGTGGAGCAAGTGGGCGTGGTGACATGGCGAAGTAAGACGTAACGCCGTCACCATACGTTTGGTTCTAAACTCCACAGATTTGATCTGAGGAGTACCAAAATCATTATGATCGATCATTACCCACCCCTTGAACAGGTGTTTATGCTAATTAGCAAATACCCTCCATAGCGCCCCCTAGATTATTCAAACTGTTGTATCTCAGTGATACATCATCCGATCTGAACCAGATTTATTGTGCATCATCAGTGAGCCCTTGTGGACACATTGATATGGTGGGCTAACATTTGACTCAAGTGCGCCCCCTACATTATTTCTATAGTTATATCTCAGTGATACATCATCCGATCTGCACAAGATTTATTATGCTTTATCAGTGAACACTTCGACACACATTGATAATGTTATGTAAATTTTTACTCCATAGCGCCCCCTATATTATTACTACAGTTATATCTTAGTGATACATTATCCGATCTGCACGAGATTTATTATGATTCATCAGTGAACACTTCTACACACATTGATAATGGTATGTAAATTTTTACTCCATAGCGCCCCCTGTATTATTACTACAGTTATATCTTAGTGATACATTATCCGATCTGCACGAGATTTATTGTGCTTTATCAGTGAAAACTTCGACACACATTGATAATGTATGTAAATTTTTACTCCATAGCGCCCCCTATATTATTATTACAGTTATATCTTAGTGATACATTATCCGATCTGCACGAGATTTAATGTGATTCATCAGTGAACACTTCTATACACATTGATAATGGTATGTAAATTTTTACTCCATAGCGCCCCCTATATTATTACTACAGTTATATCTCAGTGATACATTATCCAATCTGCACGAGATTTATTGTGCTTTATCAGTGAACACTTCGACACACATTGATAATGGTATGTAAATTTTTACTCCATAGCGCCCCCTATATTATTACTACAGTTATATCTTAGTGATACATCATCCGATCTACACGAGATTTATTGTGATTCATCAGTGAACACTTCTACACACATTGATAATGGTATATAAATTTTTACTCCATAGCGCCCCCTGTATTATTACTACAGTTATATCTTAGTGATACATTATCCGATCTGCACAAGATTTATTGTGCTTTATCAGTGAACACTTCGACACACATTGATAATGGTATGTAAATTTTTACTCCATAGCGCCCCCTATATTATTACTACAGTTATATCTTAGTGATACATTATCCGATCTGCACGAGATTTATTGTGATTCATCAGTGAACACTTCTACACACATTGATAATGGTATGTAAATTTTTACTCCATAGCGCCCCCTATATTATTACTACAGTTATATCTCAGTGATACATTATCCGATCTGCACGAGATTTATTGTGCTTTATCAGTGAACACTTCGACACACATTGATAATGGTATGTAAATTTTTACTCCATAGCGCCCCCTATATTATTACTACAGTTATATCTTAGTGATACATTATCCGATCTGCACGAGATTTATTGTGATTCATCAGTGAACACTTCTACACACATTGATGATGGTATGTAAATTTTTACTCCATAGCGCCCCCTGTATTATTACTACAGTTATATCTTAGTGATACATTATCCGATCTGCATGAGATTTATTGTGCTTTATCAGTGAACACTTCGACACACATTGATAATGGTATGTAAATTTTTACTCCATAGCGCCCCCTATATTATTACTACAGTTATATCTTAGTGATACATTATCCGATCT
>JBBPBX010052821.1:0-18391 GCA_038048925.1 Garcialebias charrua
TTTTTTCAAGTTTGGCTTTTGTTTATTTTTTTTCCAACACATTTATATATTGTTTGTAAGTTACCATATTTTTTAGTTTAAAACTAGTATTTTAACTCTTAAAAATAAGTTCTGGATGACTGAGAGTCTACATCAACATTTTTATGCAAGTGCCTATTTGTTATTATTCCATGAGGACTGGACCAACAGTGAAAGACGAGACGATCTGTGGTGGAGAGCTTGAGGTGGGATCAAAGCTGCCCACCAACTACTGGTTGGTTTATAGGAAAGCAGAAGTAAAGTTGGGACTTCATATACAGTATATATTAGGGCTGTAGTGATACAATAATCTCACAATACGATACACGATATGCTCACAATACGATATATATTGCAATATTCAGCAAACGATACAATTCAATACACTTGCGATTTTCTGAAAGATTTTAGAGGGACAGAGTGATTTTGGTGACATTTTGTGACTGTTATAGACTTGGATTGAATTAATTTAACTGAAAACTGATTAAAAGCACCAACTACTGTACACAATACCTGGCTCTGGTTGGACATGGACACAGACTTAAAGTTGACAGCTGGACAAAATGAATCAAAGAAGTGGTGAGAAAACATGTTTCTTTCAATTGAAACAGTAAAAACTGTAGCTTACATGCATTTGTAAAGTAATGAGTTTTATCCATAAAGTCGCTATCCTTCTTTTTGAAGCCAAAGTGCGCTCACACATCTGCTTTAAAGCAAGAGGGTGCTGGAACGATTATTCGCCGCCATTACACTGCCCACACTTCTGTGTAAATCAAGTATCTACTAGGCAGGTAACTTGGCATAATGCTCTACAGCGACACTAGTGGCTGGATGACCTAATCACTACTGGCGAAGCAAGCAGTGAGTGAGCAGGGTGACAGTTGGATGTTACGATACTTGCGGATGAATATCGTTTTTTTTTTTTCTAGGAAAGAAAAAATTGATATATATCGTAAAATCGATATTATTACACAGCCCTACTATACATATATATATATATATATTTATATACAGTATACACGCACAGCCTTCTCAATAATGGGCAGCGAGAGAAGGCAGGACTTGATTTTTGAAATGTGGTGCAGTGCGAAGAAAAGTCTGGGAAGACATAAACACGAGGTTGGATTAAAGCTCCTTTTCCTGGTAAATCTTATGACAGTTCTGAACCTGTGAGGCCAAAAACAAAGTGATGTAGATTCTAAGGAAAGGAAATGTACCGTATTTTCCGCCATTCACATCACACCACCCTATAAGTCGCATCAGTCCAAATATGACTAATAAAGTGGAAAAATACGTCGCTTCGCCATATAAGTTGCATCTATTATGCGTCACCGCTGACAACCCGGTAATGTGGTCCGGTGTGCCAAAAATCGATTGGCTGCCAAATGGAGGCCGCGGGAGCATGCATGGGAGGACTTTTGATTGAACAAGATTAACACTTAAAAACAATTATTTGTTTGTTCAACATTACAGCAAAGGTGTGTCTCGGTCTAACTTTTGCTTAATAAATGCACTTTGAAGGTCAAATCAACTGCATTTCAAAAGTCGATACGGGGAAACAGGAACGCGCAGAGGGTGACTGACTTGCTGTGCATTTCTTCGACATTTAACAAGATAAACCCCTAAAATAATTATTTATTTGCTTGACATTATAGTAAAAGTGTGTCTCAGTTTAACTCTTCCTTAATAAATGCACTTTGAAGGTCAAATCAGCTGCATTTTCAAATAATACTGTAATGACGCCAACACTGCAGACGGAGTCCAGCCAAACGGGGTTTATTCAGAAACAGGGACGAGCTGCTATTACCGAGGCTGCAGCTCACGCCTTAACAGAAAACGCGGTACACACGCGAGCGAACACACTGCTAGCTGCCTGCTAACAACAACACACTCCCGGGCTCTTCTTCTTCGTCTCTCTTTTTCCGGTCCCTCCTCCCTGCTCCTACCCCTCTCCTGCCCCCACGACCAGTCCAACACATGAGGGCGGGGGACAACAGAATCACAACAGCTCAACAGAACACAGTATAACTGAACAAATACACAGAAATACTTGGACCCAAAGCAGAACCAAACACAGGGTCGTTACACTACCCCCCCACTACTGAGTCCCTCGCCCACGAGGGGACAAACAAAGTCATCGAACCGTCTTGGAGCCCTCCTCGTCTGTCGTGGGCGAGCTCCCAGCAGAGCGCTCCCGACTCTGCGGCTGGGACCTCGTTCGACAGCAGTGATAAAACTTCTGGGGACGTTGGCGGACACACCCGAGACCCCGACCATTGGCCTTCTGGGGGCTGCGGTGCATAGGGGGCCAACCTGTCCCTGTGCAGAGCTACTCTTCTCCTGTTTTGGGGCATCTGCACTCTGTAGACCACCTCCCCCAGGCGCTCCAACACTCTGCAGGGACCCACCCACTGACTGACCAGTCTCGGGCACCGTCCCTTCTTCCTACGAGGGTTGTGCACCCAGACCAGCTCTCCTGGAGTAAAGTGTCGGCCCATCGCTCTTACATCATAGTTCAGTTTCTGGCGCATGCCCGCTTGCTCCTGTTGCCTCAGGGCAATTGCATGGGCTGTCTCTAAGCTGTCTGAGCATGGTAGGGGGCCCATGATGTCCACGGCCACTCGCTCCATCGGGGCTCCTAAAACAAACTGTTGTAGGCGGGTGTGAGACCGACCTGTCGGCCCCTTCCGTGCTGTACAGAAGTCACAACGGCGGCAGAAGTCCTCCACATCCCTCCTGTACTGGCCCCAGTAAAACCCCTGTCGGAGGCGGCGTAGAGTCTTTGTAACGCCAAAATGTCCAGACCCAGACGCTCCATGCACGCCCTGCAGGACTACGTCTTTCAGGCCTTTTGGGACTACAGTCTGCCACCGCTCCTCACCCGTGGAGGGGTCCTTCCATGACCTCTGTAGCACCCCGTCTTCCAGACGCAGAGCCTCAAACTTGGACCACAACCTTTTAGTTGCCCGCGAGAGCCTAGCAACCTCCTCCCATGGTGGCTTCAGTTGTCTCTCCACCCACTGCAACATAGGCTGGATATCGGGGTCCTGTTCCTGTTGGTGCCTCCAGCTGTCTGTGCCGACCACCTGCAACCCTCTGCAGATTACCGAGTCACTCTGCTGGGATCGGGCCCCCACGCCATTAGCATCCATCTCGAGGATGAAAGGGAGGGAGGGGTCTGCAGGAGCGAGGACTGGGGACTCAGTCAGAGTTTGCCGCAGACGGCCAGACGCTCCCTGGCACTGTTCAGTCCACACATAGTCTCGGTTCTTCTGGGGCACCCACACTGGGGGCATAGGACTCGCAGGTGCGGGGGCCATGGTGGCAGCAATCTGGCTGGGCTGAGGGGAGGTGTGCTTGACAGCTGCGACCTGAGGTTCCGTGTAGCAGGCCACAGGACCCATAAGAGCGTGATCAGGAGCTGTGGGTAACAGTGGAATGAGAGGGCCCTCCTTAAAACTCCATGTCCCCACACCTAAATCCAACTGGCACCCCGCAGCCCTTAAAAAGTCCAGCCCCAATATGCACATGTCCTGCACATCTGCTACCCACACAGGGTGGGTGATAGATCGGCCACCCACATTAACAGTCATTGTCCCCCTCCCCTTCATAGGTGCCATGTCCCCTGTGACTGTGCGCAGCTGCACTGTGGTGGGTTGGATCCGAGTCCAGTCTGGTACCACATCAGGCCTCACTAGCGTTACCGTGGAGCCAGTGTCAATCAGGGCTGTGCATGGGATCCCTTCCACAGAGACTGGGACATAACAAAAGTCCCCAACACATGTGCGTCCAACCACCACAACCCTGGTTGCTTGGTCTGGGGCTGAGTCAGTTTCAAAGGAATTCTGGGCTAGGGCCCCCTGTTTGGGCTTTTGGGCCCCGCCCGCTGGTGATGGAGGTGTGGAGGCTACAGTAGGGATCTGCGATTCCTCCCTCCCGCAGACCCCGTGTCGTTTCCCTGCGTCCTGACTGTTTTAGGACACTGCCTCAGGAGGTGTCCCGGTTGGCCACAGCCCCAACAAACAGCTGGGGGTGCGGAGGAGTCCCGTGTCAACTGTAGCGCCACTGCTCGGATCATTTCTGTCAGCTCCGAGACCCAAGCAGGTTTCTCCTGGTTCAGCTCTGCCCCCTCCGCAGATCTGCATGCCGGTGGTTGTCCTCTCAGGTCGTTTCCCGCTGCTACTCCCAGCAAACACTCTCTCTCCACTGCTAAGTCCAATGCGTCTTGCAGGGATCGGGGGTGCATCAGCTGAACCTGCACACGCAGCTCCGGTGGTGCCAGGGCTCTGATGAACTGATCTTTTGCTAGTTCATTCTGAACCCCTGACTGCATGTGTGAATAGGCTCTGCGTGTGAGGCTCTCAATGTCATTAGCCAAAACACGCAGGGGTTCACCCGGCAACCTGCTCCTGTTGCAGAGTTTATTTTTAAAAATGTCTGGTTGCACACATTGTCCAAACCGCCTCTTTAAAGCTCCAACTAGTGCATCATAGTCTTTTCTGTCCTCTGAGCTTAACAACAACAGGCAGTCCAGTGCATCATCTTGTAGACAGAGAGCCAGCTGCAGGGCTTTATGCTCTGCTGTCCACCTCCCTGCATGAGCCAGCAGCTCAAACTGTGCATGGAAGGCCTCCCAGCTGGACCTACCAGAGTACTTGGGCGTCTTCAACGGGACGGTGACGTTTTGGACGACGTAACTGTCATGGCTGCCGCCATGTGAGGCTTTTGGCGCGCTTGGAGAAAATGGCGTCGACGGACCCGCCCCCCCGCCGGTCAGTCCTGCTTCGGCAGCCATGCTCGCTGCAGAGCTGTGCAGAGCAGCCATCACCTGAGTTATTTTAGCGAACTCCTCTCTCCGGGCCTCCTCTTTCTCTTCTCCCTCCGCTTTAAGCTTCACTCGGGAGAACGCTCCGTCCATAATGCTGTCGCGGGTGGAGGCGACGAGCCAGTAGTACTCACTCAGCTCGGTAGCGTTGGTTTACTTCTGACACCAATGTAATGACGCCAACACTGCAGACGGAGTCCAGCCAAACGGGGTTTATTCAGAAACAGGGACGAGCTGCTATTACCGAGGCTGCAGCTCACGCCTTAACAGAAAACGCGGTACACACGCGAGCGAACACACTGCTAGCTGCCTGCTAACAACAACACACTCCCGGGCTCTTCTTCTTCGTCTCTCTTTTTCCGGTCCCTCCTCCCTGCTCCTACCCCTCTCCTGCCCCCACGACCAGTCCAACACATGAGGGCGGGGGACAACAGAATCACAACAGCTCAACAGAACACAGTATAACTGAACAAATACACAGAAATACTTGGACCCAAAGCAGAACCAAACACAGGGTCGTTACAATACGTTACCTCGATGCTCCGGGAGCACGCTCTGAGGGAGGAAACTCAGGAAGGAGGAACGCTGTGCATTTCTTTGAAATTTAACCAGATAAGCACCTAAAACAGTATTTGCTTGCTCGACATTGATGTCGCGCAAACTCGACAACTAACTCCCACTGATGTTATAGTTAAGCACTTTAACAGTTTTTGTTTTAAATGCACTCTATAAATGAAGTTGACTTGGCATTTCCCGGAATCGGGAAAACGGAGGTGATAGATAGATAGATAGATGGATGGATGGATGGATGGATGGATGGATGGATGGATAGATGGATAGATGGATAGATGGATAGATGGATAGATGGATAGATGGATAGATAGATAGATAGATAGATAGATAGATAGATAGATAGATAGATAGATAGATAGATAGATAGATAGATAGATAGATAGATAGATACTTGGCATTATAGTAAAGTTGTGTCTCAGTTGAACTTTTACGTAATAAATGCACTTTAATGGTCAAATCAGCTGCATTTCGCCAGGGCGGCGCAGTGGAATAAAGCTGATTTTGCTCCAGGCAAGCTGGATGAAGGAGGCAGCCTATGGCAAGCCGATTATGTCATTAATAGTCACTTTTACCTATTACATGATACAACAGCATGCCATACTACTCGACTGCCATCTAACGGCTGAAAATGCCCGTGTTCAATAGTTTCAGTGAGAATTAATGAAAACGGTCATATCTCAGCCAAAAATTATCGTAATTTCCGCCCTTTAAGTCGCTCCGTCCCATAAGTTGCATTAGTCCAATTTGTCCAATGAATTGGAAAAATCCATAAACGTGTCGCACCTCCGTATACGTCGCATCTATTATGCGTCACCGCTGACGCGTCACGTATGTTACGCGTCACCGCCCTGTTGCATATGGCGGCCACAGTAGCGTGCACGGAAAGACTTTAACAAGATTAACACGGTAAAACAATTATTTGTTTGTTGAAAATTATAGTAAAGATGTGTCTTAGCTCAACCTTTACTTAATAAATTCACGTATTTGTCAAATCGGCTGGATTTAAAAAGTAGTCTCGCTACGTGCGTGTGCACGAGTGAGACCGATGCATTTCTTTAAAATTTGGCAAGATAAACACTTAAAAATATATATTTATTGGCTGACACTACAGTATAGCAAAAGTGTTCCTGAGCTTAACCGTTCCTTAATAAATTCACGTTATGGTCAAATCAGCTGGATTTAAATTGTTTCGCTTTGACGTCTTCCAAATGGTCGCGCGTGCTGCGAAAATTAATTATAAATAAATCAAATTTTCGCTCAAACATCTCCTAAAGCTAATAGGTTGTAAATATCCATCCAGTGATTACTTTCTGTAAGTTTCATCAAAATCTGTCGTGTGGTTCATGAGCTATTTTGCTAAAAAACACTAGTTCAGACCTACCTCCAGAGTTCAGGAGGCCGGGCTGCGACAGAGTGTGTCCGAGTAGAGGAGGCTTTTTTCGGACACATGAGCTGGGAACGCTCTGTGGGCCCTAGTGGCCGAAAGTGGTACTGCTCCATTTTTTCATCAGAATGAATGGAAACTGACATGTCTCAGTCAAAAAGTGGTCTAAAAATATGGGGGAAAATCCATAAATATGTCGCTTCGCCCCATAAGTCGCAGGACATGAAAATTTGTTTTTTTTTTTCAACTGCGACTTATATAGCGGAAAATACGGTAGTTTATAAATACAGTATGAGGAAAAAATCCATAAATAAGTCGCTTCGGTCTTCAGCATTGAACCTTCTAAAGGGCCCTAAGACTCGGTTTAAAACTCGGGGTGACCTTTCCTTTCAGGCCGTAGCCCCCCGGCTGTGGAATGCCCTGCCACTGTCTCTTCGTGTGACCATCTCTGAATCCTTTAAACCCAGCTTAAGACACTTTTATTCAGACAAAGCTTTTAGTTAAATGTTTTTATTTAGTGTTTAGCTGTTCTTGTTTTTATTAGCTGTTTTTATTGTTTTGATTAATCAGCTGTTATCACTGTATTTCTTTTGTCTAATTTAGTCTTTTATTTTGTATCCTGTACAGCACTTTGTGATTTTATCTATGATAAGTGCTATATAAATAAAATTTACTTACTTACTTACTTCTACGTTTAAGTCGCAGGATATGTAAATTATGAAAAAAAAATACGACTTATAGGACAAAAAATACGGTACACTAAAAAGTCAGCTTCCACAGTAGAAATATATGTTGTGATAAAATGAATCGAAGTTGAGAGTTGGTGCTGCCTGACCTGCTCCATGTAAACCAGCAGAGACTCTCTGTTGTTCTGCCACTCCACAGGAAGTTCACTGACATGAGGAAACTTGTCACAGGACAACTCCACGGTCACCTCGAAACAGTTGGTGTGCAGATAGCTGAAATCATTCATGCCTGAAAATGAAGACATTCAGTGTTTTTTTTTTACTTAAACTTTTCCACAGCTGAGATGCAAAGACAGGTTCTTACTTCCTGGTACGTTGTGCCAGTCGGCCCCGTTGATGATGTTGTTGTATCTGAGGAAGTCCTTGTTGTGGCACGGCCGCCGGTCTGGGTTCGACATCACCTGGTCATGTTAAACAAGAACACTCCCTTTTATTGACCGAGGATGCCGGCTTTAAAAACAACCGGGTGCGCCTACCTGGTTGGTGCTGGCGTACGCTGTGGCCAACCAGCGGAAGAAGCTCTCGTCGGGGGTGGGCGTGTGCTCGCGGGGCGCCCAGTCCCTGGTCATGTCAAACGGGTACGTGACAACCAGCTCTCCTCCATGGAAGTTGGCACCCAGCACAAACGGGATGTTCTGCATCCAGCTGATGACGGCTCGCGTCTCAGATGCCACCTGACAACGAGGTCAAGAAATTCGTCAAAAAATAATAACTAACATCAAAGATGAAGTCCAGAGACGAAGAACGCTCACAAATGATAAGTTCGTGGCTGTAATCAACTGTTGTCACCTGCCCAAGACCAGTTTTTAGAAAAAAATTACGAGGTGTCCAAAAATATCACTGAGGGATTTGAATAGTGAATGTTAGTTGTTGAGATGAGTGTTTTTCTGGACTGGAACAGGGAATGCAAGTAAACCTTAATGCTTTTGGTGCAAGATATTCAAGTGGGTGGAAGTTACACTGTATTAGAAGAGAGGGAGGATTTTATTTGTCTGAGGAAGCACGGAGTGCCGGATCCTGATGAGCGAGGGGAAGTGCAGTGGTGGAGCCAGGGGGTGGCCAATGGTGGCCCTGACCACCATAGAGTAATCTCCAGACACTGTACTGACAACTTCAATAATTTGAGGAAAACTATAGTTTTATGCAACATAAAAAAAAAATACAAACATCGGTATATAAAATTAATTATATAATTAATTTTAACATATAGGGCTAAAAAAAATACATTCATGTAAACACAGGAAAATATGTATTTCATACCAATTTTACCCAAAAATAATTTAACCCTGAACTCCGCAGGTTTATGCGAGTCTTCCTTTTAATTTTAGAAAAATATAAATAATTATGTATCCCACATAATAAAGCATAAATTTAATGTGTCTAAATATAAGACCATTTTGTAGGATATGTAATTGTGGCAATAAATTTATAATTTAAAAACAAAATTGTATTTACTTTAACTTCAGTTCTATCCATCTGTCTATATATATTTCGTTCTATCAATTATTCACCTTATTTCTTCTAGGCAGCTTGCTCTAAAGGTATTCCAAATAATTTCTGGTGGATTTGAGAGAAAAATCCTACTGTAAGGCCAGAAGTTGGATAAATGAAGTAGCTAAAGCTAATCATCATTTTCTTCTTGTTTTAGTCATTTATTTTAAGCATTTGCAAAAAAAACTGCTCAATCTTGTCATTTTTCTTTACTGTGGGTATAAAAACAAAAAAAATTACATTTTGCATTGTGCTTGGTCAAAGCTTCAAGGGGCCGCAGACCAAGGGTCAGAGAGCCACGTGTGGCCCCAGAGCCGCAGGTTGCATACCCTTGGCATAGATGTAGCCACAAACCAAAATGGAAGTCGGTACCTCATTTATTTTTCAAATTATTTTGCTCACAACGTGCACGGACGGACAACTGGAGGGTATTTCTAATTCCCTCTTTCTCTGCAATGGAGGACAACAATTAAAGTGCATGAAAATGTATTCAGCAATCGTTGCTATCAGAGTCCTGCAGCACCCTGTGCACCCCTACTTCCCATCCAGCTTTGTCTGTAAGGAAGTTGTCATTTAAAGACATAAAGGGTCAAACTTTGTGTTGGTCATTTAAGAGTCCCTGTGGGAACTATGGCCTGAGCTGTACATGCACAGTTCTTTCAGGTCATGTGAACAGAATACAACAACTAAAACTTTATTTTATTGAGTTCAAGCATCAGTTTGATCCAGGGGCGGCCGGCCAATAGGGGCGCTAGGGCGCCGCCCCACTGGAACTTCTGGAACTATTTACCATTTTACATTGAAGACTTTAAAAAAAATGTTTTAATAAAAATGAAATAATAAAGTAAAAATATTTCAAAATATATGCATATATGTTTTTAGTTGGTAGGATAAATATTTTGCTGCCCTCATACATCTCCTCCTACATGTCTTTGCGTGAGTGCAGCTACAGTGTGCGCTCTCAGGACATGATTACCTGCAGTGTTCCGTCAGTGAGGACTGAACTTGGAAAAAGGGCCTTCTCCTACTCTGCTCCTGCTTCATGGAATATCTTACAAAAAGATCTGAAGCTCTCGACCTTGACTTCTCTAAATGGTTTTCAGAATCTGTTGGAATCCTGGCAAAAACCAATGCAGATTTGTTCCTGTCTTTGATTTTATACGTCTACCTTATAATGTTTTGCTAGTTTTTTGATACTTTGTTAAAAAAAAAAAAAAAATCTGTTTTTTTCTCTCTTTTTGTTTTCTATTGTTTATTGTTTGTTTGTTTATTGTTTAATGAAATTCTATCACTGCTGTTCATTGTTCTTTAGTTTTAGCAGGTCGCTTTCGTAAATGAGCCCATGAGGTTCAAAAGATTTACCTGACTAAATAAAGGTTGAATGAATGAATGAATTTTACGAGTAATGATGAGTTATATTGTTTGTTTCAAAAAACGTTTTCTGATTGGTGACATATTTCCTGTCCTGTGGGCGCATGAATGTTATCCATAGACTCTCGTTAATGATGGCGCATGCGCAGTTATTCCACGACGTTACAAAACAATGGGAAGATGCTGGGCGCAGTTTTCAACGCCCTGGACACGTCCAACGTGAGCTCTATCTACCAATCAAGTGCTTCCATTATTTATTTATTTTTGCCTGGGAAATGTGCCGTGCAGTCAGTGACTCAAGCAAGCTGGCTCAGGTAGGTTTTAAATCATTGAAAGCCTTTTATCTAATGCCTATTTGCCATTTCTGACTGATATGTCTCTCAACTTAGAAGTATCTGTTTGTGAAAAAAGCCTTCAGCTGACTGTTTAAAAGTGGCAACTGGTGAGTTTGTTTTTTGAGCTAGCATGCTAGTGCTAGCCTCCAGGTTTTGTTGTATTGGACTCTGATGGCTACATTTATTTTAATTTGCTTATAAAAAATGATCAAACATTAATAATTTTATATACTAAATGTCACTTGTGGTGTTTTACTATTTCGTAACACTGTATTGATCTGGAGAATGAAAACAAAGCCTCTTGCAAGTAGAAATGCAGAAATGTTTTAATCTCACTTATTTTCCTTTCTATAATTTATATATAATTTATTTATTTATATATATTTTTGTTCTTTGTTGTTTTAGTGAGTCAAATTGGTTCTTCTCATCCTGAGCATTTAATTGTTCTGTTGACCTTGTATTAATCTGCATTTGATTAAAAAAAACTATTTGAACTTGGGAAAAAAAAAAATTCATTTTGGAGAAATAGCCCCCCCGGTGGACATTTCAGGAGCCGCCACTGGTTTGATCTAATAACCTGTTAAATGTTTTATCAGAAGCACATGAGCATGTGTAAACTGTACCAACCAGACAAAAATCATGTTGTGAAGCCACTTTCCATTGTTAGATTATAACGTTAAAAAAAATGCTCCCAATAATTTCCTACAGAAAGGGTGATGATAAAACTGCTTTAAATAAATAAATAAATAAACATTGTGTGTTTATGGCTTACAAAGGCTTCCTCGGAAGTGTACTGCTCAGGAATGGGGAAGTAATGGTTGATGAGTTTGGACCGGTCCGTCTCCAGCTCGATGGCGGTCCACATCCCAGAGTTGAGGTCAGCAAAGTTGTGGTTCATGTCGATGCCTTCGTAGCTGTAGCGCCCCAGGGCCCAGCCTGCCAGCTCCGAGCCCTGCGGATCAGAACAAGAAGGGTCAGTGCGTTTGTCTTCTCCACTCTGAGCTCCTCACAGAACCTCGTGGGTTTCTGGAACCTTCTTAAAGGCCATCTCGTATCCGTCAGGATTCATGGAGGGCAGCAAGTGGATGCGAGTTTCTTTGACCAGGTGGACAACCCGCTGGTTTCCTCGTGTGTACTCCTGGCACAAGTGCTGCATGAGGTTGAGCAGCAGCTCCCGGCCCAGAGCCTCGTTCCCGTGCATCCCCGCGACGTATCGAAACTCTGGTTCTCCTGCAGGACGCGTCAGAACACAGACTCTTTACAGACAACACAAGATTTTCACTCTTTACGTTTCTTTTTTATTATTTCAGGATCATTTTAGGTTTCATGTTAGATGCAGCAGAAAAAACATCAGTTCTGAGATTTGTTTTTTCTAAGCACTGCCCTGCAGACCAGTTTCCTGTTTAACATACATGTGTGCACACACTCCCCTGACAGGCGTCTCTGAAAACTCACACAGCCCTCCTAGAAACATTTACGAGGACTTTCAGCTCGTTTCTCAGCTCGTGTGTCGCTGCACAATGAGACGAGTCTCTGCTGGTCTGACGTTTGACTTGGGTTCATCAAAGCTTCCTTAGACAGCATGCAAACACACTTATCTTTACAAATATCTTTTAAATAAAACAGATGTTTGGTAAACCTTCGGTGGAACTGAGCGGCTGTTCTCTTTTAAAAGTTTCATTTATTTAATCCTCAGTTCAGCTCATGCGCAGGACTGTTTTCAGACTTTAAATTTAGAGTAGCGTGGAGAAAATGAAATGTTGCTAATTATTGACAGATCCTAGGTTGTAACAACACAAATACTGTACATGTAACATGTTAAAATAATTCACCTTTTCTGTTTTTTTATCTAAAAATGTGGTGGTGTACTGTATTGAAAGAAATCTGGCATTTGAAAGGGTTAAACGCTTTAAAATTATTTTTATAGCAATAAATAGGTAACAAAGAAACAGCTCAATGAAAATAGGACATAATAATGTATATTATTGTTTATAGCATGATTTTTAAAACCGTTTTTTTTTTTTTTGGCTCAGTGGTGTAATTAACATTAAGTTGGCCATAAGGGTTAAACAAACGGTTTATTTATTTATTTTTTACTCTGTGAAAAGTAAAACTGAAAATTGACAAAGGATTTTCCATCCTCGCTCCGTGCTGCCTTTTCCCGCAATTGTTCCCGATTTTCCCTCCTTCACTGCCGTTTGGCGGGAAAATCTCTCCATGCAGCTGCCACGAGGGCCGAGCTCAAGAGGCCAAAGAAAACATTTGTACATCTCAGAGCAAACAAAGAGGAACTTCCATCTGTGCCGCTTTGGATTTACCACTTTTACTACGGCACAGATCTCCTCTGACCTTTGACCCTTACACTGCTGTGTGTGAACACAGAGTATCTGTTCCTCCATGAAAAGCTTCCTGTCCACAGTGGAGCAGGTTCAGTTACAGTAAAACAAAAGGCCTTTTTTAGAAACAAACACAAGACCTTTAAATGAACAAAAAACACAAGAGATCCTCTGGAAATCTTAACAAGTGGTTTTATCTGGATCCTCTTTCTCTGAGGCTTGCAATACAGTACAGTACTACAAAAATTATTTACAACTTTTACAAACCGGATTCCAAAAAAGTTGGGACACTAAACAAATTGTGAATAAAAACTGAATGCAATGATGTGGAGATGGCAAATGTCAATATTTTATTCGTAATAGAACATAGATGACAGATCAAAAGTTTAATCTGAGTAAATGTAACATTTTAAAGGAAAAATATGTTGATTCAAAATTTCAGTGTCAACAAATCCCAAAAAAGTTGGGACAAGTAGCAATAAGTGGCTGGAAAAATAAAATTTTGCATATAACGAACAGCTGGAAGACCAATTAACACTAATTAGGTCAACTGACAACATGATTGGGTATAGCAATACCAGAATGGTGTTACCCAGCGTAAAATAGCAAAGATTTTTAAGTTATCATCATCAACTGTGCATAACATCATCAAAAGATTCAGAGAATCTGGAACAATCGCTGTGCGTAAGGGTCAAGGCCGTAAAACTCTACTGGATGCTCGTGATCTCGGCCCTTAAACGTCACTGCACCTCAAACAGGAATGCCACTGTCAAGGAAATAACAGAATGGGCTCAGGAATACTTCCAGAAAGCATTGTCAGTGAACACAATCCACCGTTGCAGCTGAAACTCTACAGTGCAAAGAGGAAGCCATTTCTAAGCAAGCTCCACAAGCTCAGACGTTTGCACTGGGCCAGGGGTCATTTAAAATGGAGTGTGGCAAAATGGAAGACTGTTCTGTGGTCAGATGAGTCACGATTTGAAGTTCTTTATGGAACACTGGGACGCCATGTCATCCGGACCAGAGAGGACAAGGATAGCCCAAGTTGTTATCAACGCTCCGTTCAGAAGCCTGCATCACTGATGGTATGGGGTTGCATGAGCGCTTGTGGCATGGGCAGCTTGCATGTCTGGAAAGGCACCATTAATGCAGAGAACTATGTTCAGGTTCTAGAACAACATATGCTCCATCTAGACGTCATCTCTTTCAGGGAAGACCCTGCATTTTTCAACAAGATAATGCCAGACCACATTCTGCAGCAATCACAACATCATGGCTACGTAGGAGAAGGATCCGGTACTGAAATGTCCAGCCTGCAGTCCAGATCTTTCACCTATAGAGAACATTTGGTGCATCATAAAGAGGAAGGTGCGACAAAGAAGGCCCAAGACGATTGAACAGTTAGAGGCCTGTATTAGACATGAATGGGAGAGCATTCCTATTTCTAAACTTGAGAAACTGGTCTCCTCTGTCCCCAGACGTCTGTTGAGTGTTGTAAGAAGAAGGGGGGATGCCACACAGTGGTAAAAATGGACTTGTCCCAACTTTTTTGGGATTTGTTGACGCCATGAAATTTTGAAACAACATATTTTCCCTTAAAATGATACATTCTCTCAGTTTAAACTTTTGATCTGTGATTTGTGTTCTATTCTGAATAAAATATTAGATGTTGGCACCTCCACATCATTGCATTCAGTTTTTATTCACAACTTGTTTAGTGTCCCAACTTTTTTGGAATCCGGTTTGCAATTTACTTTGACAAAATAATGCAATGGAACCTCCTGACATTTAGGGATAAAGAACAGCAACCCATAGACAAAAGAGCATCAGTGAAGGGAAACAGAATAATTAGTAAACCCTGAACAGGTCGATGAAGCTCGTTAACTCACCCAGTTCATGTTTTCCTGGGTTATCGGAGATCTCCATGACATACAGCTTCAGACCCTTGTGGCTCTTCCCGATGCTGTAGATCCGAGTGATGTTGGGACACTCCTCATTCACCAACTTCATCAGCTGAAAAAACAAACGAGTACACAAATTTGACCTCATGTTCACATCTTCAAATCCAAACTACTTTCAAATTACTTCCAAAATTTACATTTTTTTTCTTCCTATTTCTACACGTTTTTTTTTTTTTTCACTGCAAACCTTTTTAAAATCCAAGAAAAGACGTTTGCATTGACGTGACTGTTGCCATTTGTTTACCTGTTAGCAAAATAATGCAACACCTACAACTCAGTTGAAATTTCTGAAATATCCTATGGCACAAACGAGCTGGAGAATGTGTTAAATGTTGGCATTGAATAGTAATTCAAAAATAATTGTCATGAAGAAGGATGTTTTCTCTTGATTGTTCATGATGATTTCTGAAAACTTTAAAACTCTTAGCATTCGCCTCAAAAATGCGAAAAATGCCTAAAAAAGACATACCCAAATTAAATTAGAAGCTGTTCTTGAACCGTATGGAGTACAAGCAAATGCTTGGTGTCTCTGTAAAGATAACACTTTGAATTTTTTGTTTCAGCAGTCAAATTTGTTGTATCCATTATTATTTTGTATTTATTTAAGTGAGAGCACACAGAAATCAAGCGTTTTTCTTGCCTCGCCTGAAAATGTTTATATTTGTCAAGCACCTGCAGACTGACACAAGAAGATATAGACTGGAATTTGATATGAGCCTAAAGAGTGAAGTATTTACTAGGAAAGTTTCAAATTTGAAATCAATAGCATAAAAATTGAGGATTTTGTACCTGTTTTTGTGTGTGCATCTTCAGGCGGACCTCAATAATAACCAAACATACCCAAAACTGTGCCATGATGGGTAACACCTGTATATGCCAACTTCAAAAGTCTGTAACTGCTGAATACTTCAACATACTTCAGTGTGACTTCAGTGAGGGCTCTAATGAAAGCTTACATCAGGGTAAAGGCCCCAATATACCTGTTTCTTTTGCCTCACGCCGCTCGGCGCCGTGGGAGCGCAGCGGCAAAAGCCTTTGATCGCGGGCGTGAACGAGCCAAGCTCAAATTTTACTACGCCTACGCGTGCGCGTTGATAAACTGCCTCGCGTGTCAGCAAATGACCAATCAGCGACCTCAATTTGTCCTGTAGCCTGCACTCCAGAGAGCTGCTCTTGCACAGAGTATAATATGAACTGCCTGCGCGCAGCTCACGCCAGTCCAGCGGCGCTGTGCACAAAGAACAGTATACTGGGGGCTTAACCCTGTTCCATTCCTATATTTACTCTCAAGCTGATAGAAATAACTGTAACATGTCAGGGCGCTCGTAAGTCAGGGACCACCTGTATAAATCACAAGAGAAAATTCCCCCACAGGTCCAACTGCCTTCTTATTCAAGACCCAACACCCCAGATAACACCCAGATAACACACAATAGCTCCACAATAGCTCCACATGGGATCGCCATCCATGGCCCCCACACACGCACACACACGCACACACACACACACACAAGGAGAAGCTGACATACCTTCGTCCGAGGAATCACTATCTCTCCTTGTAAATTCAGTTCTAGAGCCTGTCCTGCGGTGTATTTCATTTTTCCATGGCATTTATCCATGGCAAAACAGTGAAAAAAGTCCGAAAAAGCATGCGTAAAGTCAACAGCGAAGACCTCACCCTTTTACGCACAGCAGGACGCAGCTGAATGACTCTGTTGCGCAGTAAGTTTCCAGCCTGCATGTAATTCAAAACCTGTCATGTCACATGTCTATACAACGGGAATTTCATTGGCTACAAGTCTGTCGCGTCAGAATCAGCGTCTCATTTGATTGGCCAAAGCCCCACGTGGGGGAAAGAAGGGGTTGGTCATTTTTGCTTCGTGACTCTCGGTGATTTGATTGGCTCTAGTGACTGAAAAGTTTCACTCAGTTGGTCAAAATTGGTGTCAATCAAAAGCAGAGACCCTATGAAAGAGTTTTAAAGCGCCAGAATTTACAAAGCTTCCGTATTTGGGAAATGACGATCCAACACATGCAAATTAAGGTCAAACGGGCCCGCGGCCGGGCCCGTGCCTGTTAACAGGTTCGGGTGTAAAATGAATATGCTAAAAGCTCTGCTTTTAATTTGATTTGCACCAATTTCTCTTTGATTTGATAATGAACAAAAACTAAAATAAAATTATCAAATGAAGCAGAAAATCCACAAAAACAAGCTAAAAGACTAAAAATGTCTGGTTTTTGGATTGACATGAACATAATTGATGCAGAACCACTGGATGTGTTTGTTTGTTTGTTTGTTTGTTTGTTTGTTTGTTTGTTTGTTTGTTTGTTTGTTTGTTTGTTTTAGCTACAGACATGGATCAATTATTTTGGTCAACTTATCTCATTAAAACAGCTCTTTGAGTTTTGTAAAAAGTGATTTGGTTAAAAGCAACTGTTTAATGTATATCTGCATGACTAGTATGTGATAAAGTAAACAAAATATGTTAAAATAAATGATTTGTTCATTTTATAAAGGTTTGCTAAAACAGTATGGGCATAGTTGATGCTAGCCTTTAAAAAGATGATTAAAGCTTCAGTATGTAGCTTTTTTTATGAACATATTTCTTCACTCTGTCACTACCTCCTGACAGACTGATGTTAGCCAGGTAATCTCTGAAAAAAAATTAAAAAAAATATTGTCCCCTTGCTTCTCCAGGTGGTAAATAAGCATTTCTAAAAAGAAAAGGTGACCCGCCATTTTCCAGCCAATAAAAACAGAGTTTGTAACCAGCCAATAAAAACAGAGCTTGAATTTGAATCAGCCAATAAAAACAGAGCTTGAATTTGAAATTCAACAGACCACAAGGGGGCAGAGCCAGGGAGGGATCAGAATGCTTTGCCTGTTGAAAATATTTCTAAGTGCTGCAGTTCTACAGAAACTGCATACTGAACCTTTAATCTTTGCATTGCTGCCATGTTTCAAACTAAATGTTTGACTTTAATTAGCCTCACAGATGCCTTCAAAAACGTCAAGATGGTGATGGATTTCAGTATTAAAGCTGGAGGCTTCATGTTCCATCTATCCATCCACCATCTTTACACGCCACTTCCTTTCTGGGTCACCGAGGTCACTGGTGATCATCTCCAGCAGTCACCGTGCGAGAGGCGTGGGACACCCTGGACAGGTCACAAATCCATCCCAGCCCAGCTCCATATTCCTTTGACCCCAAGTTATTAACAAGAGTACTGCATACACCCGGCGACAAACTATCATAGAGCTGTGATGAAATAGCGACACTCGGTCCAGTGATGATGCACATGAAGTTTTGTTAAACTGTTATGAGCAGATCAGAAGTTATGGGCGTGACA
>JBBPBX010052822.1:0-20089 GCA_038048925.1 Garcialebias charrua
ATGTTTAACACGTGTAACATGTGGTTAATCTTGTCCTGTGTGTGTTTTTTTTAACCAGGAGAGGCAGCAGGTGGTGATGCGGCGGCAGCAGCCGCATTCCCAGAAAAACTGGCAGCCATTATAAGGGAGGGGGGATACACACCGCAGCAGGTGTTCAATGTTGATGAGACTGGTCTATTTTGGAAGAGGTTGCCCGACCGCACCTACATCAGCAGGGATGAAAGAACAGCAGCGGGCCACAAAGTGGGGAAAGACAGGATCACGTTGCTTTTCGGAGCGAATGCTGCTGGTGACTGCAAGTTAAAGCCGCTGTTGGTAAACCATTATGAGAACCCCAGGGCCTTACAACGTATGAATAAGAATGAACTGCCGGTGTATTGGGCATTCAACCGTAAGGCCTGGGTTACCCAAGAGGTGTTCTCAAAATGGTTTACCAAACATTTCGTCAACGACGTACAGCGCTTCTGCAAACGACAGCGCATTCGCTTTAACATCCTGTTGTTGTTGGACAATGCACCGGGTCACCCCGCAAATCTGACTGACCTCAACCAAAATGTGAGGGTGGTGTACCTGCCACCCAATACCACCAGTCTCATCCAACCAATGGACCAGGGGGTGATATCGACCTTCAAGGCCTACTACCTTCAGAGGGTCATCCGCAGTGCTTTGTTGGAAACAGACGACTCTCCAGAGTTCACGTTAAAGGACTTCTGGAAGAAGTACAACCTGCGCCATGCTCTCAGTCACATTGATGAGTCCTGGCTTCAGGTGAGGGAGAGCACACTTAACGGTGTGTGGAAAAAGCTCTGTCCACAGTTTTTTGATCCCTCACTTGAGCCCGTGGACTCAATCAGCAGTGTGATTGAGAGTGTGGTGGAGATGAGTAGGAGGCTGGAATTGGAGATTGACGCTGAAGATGTTCGGGAGTTGCTGGCTGAAGAAGGCGAGGAGCTTACGACTGCGGACCTGCAGCAGCTGGATAGGCCGTCGGTAGAGGAGGAGGTGCAGCAAGAAGAAAGGCCAACCGCTCCGGCCAAGGTCTTCACGAGGCAGGTCTTGGCGAAGATCTTTAAGGAGCAGCAGCACGTCTTGGACCAGTTGGAGGCACTGGACGAGGATGGGGAGAGGTTCGCCAGGGCTTCCCGAGCTGTCCGTGACGGTCTGGCTTGTTACTGGCAGATCCTAGAGGAAAAAAAACAGGAGGCCGCGCAGAGCAGCATGCTGCAGTTTGTAACAAGGGGCACTGCAGCCACGGCCACTGCAGCCACGGCCACTGCAGCCACGGCCACTGCAGCCACGGCCACTGCAGCCACGGCCACTGCAGCCACGGCCACTGCAGCCACGGCCACTGCAGCGACTCTAGGATCTGCTGGAGCAGCAGAAGCAGCAGAGGAAATGCCATCCACCTCTGCTGCTGCACAGCCATCCACCTCTGCTGCTGCAAGCCAGCCGTCATTGGACATCTCCATCTCCAGCTCCAGCTCCAGCTCCAGCTCCAGCTCCAGATCCAGCTCCAGATCCAGCTCACCCTCTCCCCAGTAAACATCCCTCCGTCCTTCCCCTCCACCTGTCCCCAAAGGTAAAGAAATGTTGCATTTACTGTATATTTTGATTTTCTGTTTTATTTTATGTTACTTCATCTGTTAACCCACCTGTCTCTGTTCATGTCCACAGACGTCTGCTGCTCCTGCTCCTCCTCCTCCTCTCCACTCCAGTCATTCAGCCAGCCAGCCTCTGCACCCCTCCACAAAGGTAATGAAAACTTGCTTTTACTTTTTGATTTTGTGTTTTGTTTTTATGTTACTTAATCTGTTAACCCACCTGTCTGTGTTCATGTCCACAGACGTCTCCTCCTCTCCAGCCAGCCTCTGCAACACCTACCTTCACTGACCTCCTGCTCATCTCCCACTAACCTGCACAGCTTCATCATCCAGGTACCGTACAGTACATAATGAAATGTGAATTTAATTTTGCTTTTCTGTTTAGTTTCATGCTACATTTCATCATCCACCTGTGTCTTGTCATGTCCACAGCATCCCTCCAAAGCATTGTGGAAAGGCCGCCCCCTGGTCCAAACATCAGCACACAAACATCACAGTAAGGACAAGTTGTTTTTGGATGTGTTTAATTTATCTGTAAGCACAACACCTTGCTGTACAGTACATAATGTTAACTTACAAATTTCTGTTTTCCAACAGTGACACCTGCTGCGTTCCCTCCTCTCCTGGGTGTACTGGCATCACACTGACTGAGGGATTAACCCTCCTGGGTGTACTGGCATCACACTGACTGAGGGATTAACCCTCCTGGGTGTACTGGCATCACACTGACTGAGGGATTAACCCTCCTGGGTGTACTGGCATCACACTGACTGAGGGATTAACCCTCCTGGGTGTACTGGCATCACACTGACTGAGGGATTAACCCTCCTGGGTGTACTGGCATCACACTGACTGAGGGATTAACCCTCCTGGGTGTACTGGCATCACACTGACTGAGGGATTAACCCTCCTGGGTGTACTGGCATCACACTGACTGAGGGGATGCTCCATGCCTCCTCCATGCCTCCTCCATGCCTCCTCCATGCCTCCTCCATGCCTCCTCCACCTGGACGCCTGTCTGACCACAGTCTGAACACCCGTGCGCTGCCTCCTCTCCTCCACATGAACGTGAGGCCTTTTCACAACTTGTGCGTGTGTGTGTGTGGGGGGTGTCATCTCTCTGTGTGTAATGTTCACTTCAACATGTGTGTTGTTTGTGTTCACAGACAGACCAGCTCTCCTGCCTCCAGTGGCATCGCTGACCCATGTCAGACACCTGGACTCCTGTCTGACCAGTCAGAACACCCGTGCGCTGCCTCCTCTCCTCCACATGAACGTGAGGCCTTTTCACAACTTGTGCGTGTGTGTGTGTGGGGGGTGTCATCTCTCTGTGTGTAATGTTCACTTCAACATGTGTGTTGTTTGTGTTCACAGACAGACCAGCTCTCCTGCCTCCAGTGGCATCGCTGACCCATGTCAGACACCTGGACTCCTGTCTGACCAGTCAGAACACCCGTGCGCTGCCTCCTCTCCTCCACATGAACGTGAGGCCTTTTCACAACTTGTGCGTGTGTGTGTGTGGGGGGTGTCATCTCTCTGTGTGTAATGTTCACTTCAACATGTGTGTTGTTTGTGTTCACAGACAGACCAGCTCTCCTGCCTCCAGTGGCATCGCTGACCCATGTCAGACACCTGGACTCCTGTCTGACCAGTCAGAACACCCGTGCGCTGCCTCCTCTCCTCCACATGAACGTGAGGCCTTTTCACAACTTGTGCATGTGTGTGTGTGGGGGGTGTCATCTCTCTGTGTGTAATGTTCACTTCAACATGTGTGTTGTTTGTGTTCACAGACAGACCAGCTCTCCTGCCTCCAGTGGCATCGCTGACCCATGTCAGACACCTGGACGCCTGCATACCTTCTGCATCCTCGCATCAGGACCAAACACTTGAACTGAACTCACATCTTACCTCTGAATGATGCTGCTTGTTCCTGCATCATCCTGCATCCTCCAGCATCCTCCATCACATCAGGACCAAACACTTGAACTGAACTCACATCTTACCTCTGAATGATGCTGCTTGTTCCTGCATCATCCTGCATCCTCCAGCATCCTCCATCACATCAGGACCAAACACTTGAACTGAACTCACATCTTACCTCTGAATGATGCTGCTTGTTCCTGCATCATCCTGCATCCTCCAGCATCCTCCATCACATCAGGACCAAACACTTGAACTGAACTCACATCTTACCTCTGAATGATGCTGCTTGTTCCTGCATCATCCTGCATCCTCCAGCATCCTCCATCACATCAGGACCAAACACTTGAACTGAACTCACATCTTACCTCTGAATGATGCTGCTTGTTCCTGCATCATCCTGCATCCTCCAGCATCCTCCATCACATCAGGACCAAACACTTGAACTGAACTCACATCCCTCTGAATGATGCTGCTTGTTCCTGCATCATCCTGCATCCTCCAGCATCCTCCATCACATCAGGACCAAACACTTGAACTGAACTCACATCTTACGTCGGCTTCTCTGAACTCACATGTTCACATTGATGGTTGCACTGCTGCATAAGCAGTCCCATCTGATCCAGGTTTGAACAGCAACTTTTGACAACCAAAGAGACTACCTTCACTTCAATCAAAGTAAGGGAACTTTCTTTTTTTATGCTGTTTCTGTGCTGGCTGGTTCTACCTTTCTAAAGTTCATGGAGTGGACACTACAGTATGGCACTGTTGTTTTTTTAAACATGATGCTTGCTACAGTACATCTTTCTGGAGGATGTCACTTGTTTCTGATGTTTGTTTGCAACATGATGCTGATGGATGTCATGTGTTCATGATGGGTGTGACTTGATTCTGATGGATTTGGCTTGTTCATGGTGGGTGTGAGTTGTTCCAGATGCATTTCACTGGTTTCTGATGGATGTGACACATGGTGTCACATGATGTCATATGGGTGTGACTTGGTTACAGTACAGTATTCAATGAAAGGGCAGAAAAGCACGTTTGTACTGTACAGTACAGTAAAAACTGTACAGGTATGTGTTTATAGATGAATGTGTGGTGTAATGTGCTAGCTAACTGGTTGTAAATAAAGTGTTGTGCATGTTTAAGGATCAGTATGTATGCTTCTTCAGTGTCATGTTGATAAACGGGTGCTTGGCGTCTCGTTAGCGCCCTTTTTCCGATTTGCGAGCGAGGTTCCGGTTTAACGAGAGCCACGTGGGCTTGTTCTAATTTTGCGAGCGATGTTCCGGTTTTACGAGAGCCACGTGGTCTGTTCCAATTTGCGAGCGATGTTCCGGTTTTACGAGAGCCACGTGTTTTGTGGCAACTTGCGAGCGATGTTCCGGCTTTACGAGAGCCACGTGTTTTGTTCCGATTTGCGAGCGAGGTTCCGGTTTAACGAGAGCCGCGTGCGGCCGTTCCAATTTACGAATTTTCGCTTTACGAGCGCCTCGTTGTAACGGAACTCGCTCGTAAATCGGGGACTACCTGTACTGTAAAACTGGGTATCGATCGATACCGATACTTTTCCGATCCGATACCATTCAGGTGCCTTAATATCCACTAATATCCACTTTAAAGCAAGGAATAAAAAAACACGTTTTGTGTTAGCAGGATTTAATTGTAACTAAGAAACTTATCCAACATTAATAAAACTTACCTCAAGTTGCCTTTTTGGGCATGCATAAATATACAGTATTTGTATACACTGTACTTAGAGAGAAGATTAATCTTCTCTTGGCTGTGCAAATTCTGCTAACACAAAACGTGTAACTAACTACCGGTACTTTTAAGTACTGTAGTTACTTTCACCCAGTCTCTTTTTCATCACATGCTTCCAAAAGTCAACAATTATGTTTGTATTCTGCATCTGTCTGTTAGCAAAATATCTTATGAACAACTGAACAGATTTTGTTTAAACTTTCAAGAAATAATCACTGAAGGGCTCTCTACGACTGGTTGACTTTTAAAGTACATCCAATTGAAGATGGCTGCCACAGCTAACTGAACTTATACAACACAAAATTGACTACAACTCAGTCAATTTGACAAAAAATTTAGATAAAATTTGTGTGGTAGTAGCTGAGACTCATTCCCAAAGCATATTCAAGGGATTAGTAGAATGCATAAGATCTTTCTTTAAAATTACAACGTTATTTATTTGGAATCAATGGTGTCGTCTGTTAGCAAAATATCTCATGACCCGCTGGACAGATTTTGATTAAACTTTCAAGAGATAATCACTGAAGGGCTCTCTACGACTGGTTGACTTTTAAAGTACATCCAGTTTAAGATGGCTGCCACAGCTCAGCCTTTTGTTTTTCATAATCCCACAGAGCTTTGGAGACATTTACAAGACATTCAAAAATATGCCTCACCTGTCCAACAGCATACAGGGGTTCACTTTGGATGTCATGGAATCACCTGCTGACAGCTTGGAGGAGGCTGCTTCTCAAAGTTTTGATGCCACTGTCCACACTGTTATCAGCGAGCAGCTGTTTAAAATGGTGACGCTGGGATCACATCAGCTGCAGAGGAGCTCGCTGAGCTGATTTCTCTGGTTAACTCCTCAAAGGGTTCCAGCAAAGTCACAATCTTTTCCAGCAAACCCCACAGGTTGGCTGACAGTGTTCCTGACAAGTTGTTTAGCAGTTTCTGGGTTATCCCTTTAGCTTTCACGTTGTCCAGCGGAAGTTTACCTTGCTGTTGAAACGAGTCCAGAAGTGATTTCTGTCGGCTCCGTTTGTCTTTCTCCCGCCGGGCTAAACAATCGTCATGCTCTTTACTGTGGTCTTTTTCAAATGTTTCATCACGTTTGTGGTATTATATGACGCGACGGAGCTTCCTCCTCTCTGGACAGCGGCTCTGCAGACACGCACGCGGCTCTGCAGACACGTACACGTCGCTGCTGTCTTGCTTTGCGGTGCTTCAAGAGTAAAACACATCCACACAGCAGACATGTTCGCGGACATGCAAAAATCAATAAACTCTGACCGACTCTGATGCCAAGATGAAAAGTTGGTTAGCCGTTAGCCACAGTCCTCCAGTCCTCTCTGTGTTTACTCACGTTTTACCTGGCTGCAAGGGGCAAACTAGGAAATGGATTTCCTGAATGTGAGGCGGGTCTTACTACTCTGGGCTCATAAAACACGCCTCCGTTCAGGAAATCCATTCCATAGTTTGAAGACAACTGCAGTGTATCATGGATCGGAAAGATGGCAGTCTCTGCTCTGAAAATCCGATATGTAAACAAGGCTGGTATCGGATACCAATACCGATACTGGATCGGATCTGCCCCATCCCTAAATAGTAGTCTATTGAAAAGCATAAAATAAGCTTGTTGAGAAATTTTCACAAGTCAAAAATGTCATCCTAACTCAAATTTAGACTTTGCAAAGTGAAAAAATTCTCATCTGGTGTTTTTGACCCCCCTCCCCCTGCCTGCTCTCCGTCCCCTGAATATGACGTAGGCAGTGCAACGGTCGTCCCTCATACAGTAATATTAGTGTGTGTATCTAGTTGTGGACAAAAAGGTTTCAGTGTGTAGCAATTAGGGATGCAGCAAAAAAAATCTATTTTTTAAAGAATCAAGATTCTTAGTCCTGGCGATTCAGAATCGATTCTAAAAGCCCCAAAATCGATTTTAAAACTTTTTTAAAATTTTATATTGTATTTTTACCGCTCCTGTGCATTCGGCCGCTGTAGAATTTTGGCCGTGTAGGGCCACCGTAGTTAGTTAGCCAGGCAGCTCCCAATGGAGCCTGCTAGCAAGGAGGGAGACAGCATGTTTCAACTTGCTCCTTCATCTTTAAAAATCATTTTAGATCCTACTATGTTCTGGGGAAGACAGAGCTTAACAAGACATTGGTAACTGTTTCAGGACATTTTCAACACCCCCACTTCCACGTTAGCATACGGCGCTAGCATGCTAACGTTAGCATGCGGCGGCTAACGCACGGCTATTCGTATTTCCAGGATAGAAATGCCCATTAATGCACTAAATCACCAAACTGTTTTTGACAAACTAAAGTGATATCCTTCAGATTCAAAAAAGTCTTCTGCTTCCATTTTAAATGACAGACAAGAGGACAGTAATGATGGGTTTATAGCTTCAGTGTTATTGTAAGATAGCAAAGGAGGTCTTAATTGTGTCATAAAAGTGCGTCCAGAAAATTACTACAGAAATCACTGCACTTCGGCATGTAGCAGGAAAAATGTAAAAAACTATTTCTTTAAGCTACTGACTTGAAAAAAGCATACTAAGTATGTTTATGTGTGTTGTTTACTATATAAAATTCTTGTTATATCAATTTTTTCAGATTTGCTTACATTTCTCCTTTAAACTACAAAATTGTACCAGTTTAGGAAGAAATAGGGTAAAAGTAAATGGTACAAATAAAGAGCGGCTGAGGCAGCATTGATAAGACGTGCATTAGACTAAACACCTGGAATCACATGCAGCGAAGGGCTCGACGCTCTGCTCCTGGCATGACATAACAGTATGTTCCACTGCAGCACAAGAATAACCATGAGTGAGCTAATGTGGGAATGCAGCTCTGCCAAAAGTCACGTTTCCACGTGCAGCACCATGCTTTCCAGCAAGCCTTTAGTCCCGTTGAGCTTTGGAACACAGGATAAAAAAATTAGGGAAAATAAATTACACAATGAAAAGGGAAAATGACCATGGAAGGAAGGAGTGATGACCACACATTTAAAAACATGTGAACGGCTGTGTAAGGCAGCCCAAGCTTTGCACACTTGCCGTTTTGCTCTGCTCCCCCTTTACACTTAGTTTCCATTTGGCCTCACATTTCCCTAGTTTACATTTTTATATGGTGGAACAGTTGGTCTGCGCAGATGTCTCACACAAAGAAGGCTACGTGCTGGCTGGGGCCTTTTTACGTGAAGTTTGCATGTTCGTCTCGGGCATGCATGGGTTTTCTCCAGGTACTCTGGATTTCTCCCACAGACTAAAAACATATGTCAGGTTAATTGGTAGATTATAAGGCAATTGGTACAATAGTTATGGCATTATTCAACAAAATGTATTCAACCTTTATTTATACAGGTAAGTCTCATTGAGCCTCGAGGACTCATTTACAAGAGAGACCTGATTTTTACAAAGAATGATGACAACAGTAGACAATCATAAAAGCATATACATTGAGAAAAATAAATGAAAGAAAATTTTATTAAAAAACAAAACAAAAACCGCAACATTATAAAGAAATGTAAAAAGCTAAAAACAGGAACATGTCTGCATTGGTTTTAGCCATTAACTGTTTGAAGCCATTTAGAGAGGTCATGGTCGAGAGCTTCTGATCTTTTTGCAAGATATTCCAGGAAACAGGAGCGGAATAGGAGAAGGCCCTTTTGTTTAGTTCAGTTCTCACTTAGGGGACACTGCAGGTAATAATGTCCTGAGAGCTGCACTGACGACATGACATATAGGATGAGATGTATGAAGGCAACAGACCAAGAGATGGTTTAAAGATGAAAATGTACCAGTGTGAGTCTGTGTGAAGTTAATGGTGACCAATTAACCAGTGAATACAGGGTGCAGTGATGGGTACAGTAGTTACAGCCAGTTATGGATCTTAATACACCGTGATAGACAGCGTCCAACATCTGCAGGGTGCTTGTAGGGGCATTCATGTAAATAATGTCACTGTAGTCAATGGAGGGAAGGAAAGACACAGTTACAAGGCGTCTCCTAGTAGTCAGAGTTAGATAGGCTCTATTTCTGAAACAGAAACCCAATTTAACTTTCAGTTTCTTTACCAAGTTTTCCACTAAAAGAGAGATGCAAATTGACGAAGATACCCAAATATTTGTAGGAATCAACAATTCGAAGATAAAATCCAGGGAAGGACTGCTGGGACCGACTTCCATTTTGAAAACGTCACTTTGGTTTTGTCGGCGTTTAGGACACGTTTGACTGGATGATGTCAAAAGCTGATTGCAAAAGTTGGAAAACCTTAGCAACTGTTTTAGCTTGACAATAAACAACTGTATCATCAGCATAGAAATGTAAGGATGCATCAGGGATGATCTGACTTACATTACCAATGTAGATGGTGAAGAGGGTGGGTCCTAAGACTGAGCCTTGTGGTATACAGTACATTAATAAAAACATCTTATTCACGTGAACCCCCACATTTCAAGGGATATATCTGTTCCCTTACTTAACTATGATAGTTTGGGTCAAAATATGATCATTTTAAAGTGGCAGCACAATATGTTGTCCCCTGCTCTAATTACTCAAACAAATCCTATCGTGCACACACAAAAAAAATCTAAGATCTCAATAAGCTTTCAGTAAAGAAAACCAAAATGAAAGCTAAACTTTCCATTGAAAAGCTGCTCATACTCTCAAAAGGTTTAGGCAACAAAGTAAATTTCCAAAACAAAAGCATGTTTTTCATCTATAATCCCTGCTTTTCCAAATGTTTTCTTCAGGATGCTTCCCCGAGAGTTTGAGGTGTGTCAGGAGTCCAGTTCCAGCTGAGCCTTAGTGAACTTTTCAGGTGATCCTTTCACAGCCAGACAGCTCTGAGTGCAGGTATTTGAGAACGGGGAAGTCTTTAAGCAGAGTGTACGCAAATGTTTCCAGGCACACTTTGAAGTTCTGCCTACTGAGCTGCAAAACTGAAAGTGGGGAGTCATTTCCAGCAAACAGGCTGTAAGAAGTAAACTGTCGCTTGCTACTTAATATATGGTTGTTTAGTTTTTCCGAAGCACAGCTGATCATTTATGTGACCAGTCGTGACTGTAGGTGATTTTCTCATGTCTAAACTAGGTTTCTGACCGGCAAGAATGTGTTTCTTCTTACTCCAGAGCACATTAACTTTGAAAACGGTAGAACCCATGGCAAATAAACAAGTTTCACACACTTTACAGCAGATTATTCCTCACTGGAAGCAGAAATAATGGAGAACGCTGCAGCTGGATGAAGAACTTCATGCAGCACGCTTAAAAAGGATGTCACGATGTTCACCGTTTGTGTGAATGACTCTCAGCCACTAACGCACGCATCTGTAGACATTTTTATGCTTTCTAAATTAGTGCAAGACCACGGTGTGACAGACATCTCATGTTAGTCGAAGTGGCCAACTTATAACCACGTTAATCTTCGTTCATTCCACCCATCACATTACAGGACGATGCCCCATTTTTACTTCATTAAATATTGTGTTTTTGGTTTAAACTCACTGAGCTGTGGCAGATCGGTTGTAAATGTACGTCCAATGATTATTTTCTGAGAATGTTTATGAAAAATGATAACAAAACAAAAACACGCACATGCATAAAGATATGGGCTAAAACCATCTCCCCTTTTCGCCTTCAGTGCCGGGTGACAACAAATCACTTGTAGTCACGTCTACCAACGCAATGCCAAGTTGTTCAAAATACCAAAACATTTTGATTTTTGTGCATCCTTGTTCATCAAAAATGCTTCTGGTTGAGGCTTAGGCCTCAATATCTGCTTTACCAATAACCAGCAGAGATGCACCAATATGATATTAGTATTGGTATCAAAAATACTTTGTATCTAGATCGGGTATCAGTGACAATAGTTATGTTTACATGCGCAAAATTCTTTGACTGGATTGAAATTCCTTCACTCATTCAAGTTTATCTGAACAAGGACAGCATCAAGGAGGAGCATCAAGTGTAGAACCACTAGACTGTGGAACAGCTTCTAACCTGAGGCTGTTAGACTCATGAATAAATAAATAATCAGAATAATCACTGCAAAATATCACATCACACTAGCCGTGTTTCCATCAAGGTTTCTAGCTGCGCAATTTGAAATAGCGCAGCAGAAAAGCTTAATGGAAACGGCAAATTGCGAGGTTACTTCCTGAATTACGCTAAAAAGTTTTTACGCTCGCTTGAGGTGGTTTTTGGGATTTGAGATGCGCTAAACGACAAATGGAAACACATTTTCCGACTCATTTCTGACGTAGCGAAAATTCACGTCACGTGACGTTCAGCTGTTTCCGCTCCGGACAACATGTAACATCGCTAAAACTAGTTGGCATGACAGAATAAATACAACTCGCCCGATAGCAACACGTACCTGAAATATTCTCTCGATTTTGACGAGATGTGTGGCCGGGTTCAGTTTTCAACCGCTACTTCCTGTTTACTGTAGACATGCGCAGTGCTGACGTCTGACGTAATGACGCTGTGCGCGGCTTGGTAGAAGCGCTTCAAGCCAGTAGATGGAAACACTTCTGATCTGCATTAATTTGTATTTACATATTTGCAAGGTAGCTCAAAATACGAAATGAAAATGGATGGAAACACAGCTACTGATGCTGATCTGTTTTCTTGTTGCTGTGTTCATTCGTGACCATCTCCTCATACAGACTCATGTTCGTGCTGCTGTTTGTAATGATGTTTTTCTATTACATTAGTGCTTAGTGTATTTTTTTAGTTGATGTTTTTCTTAGTTCATATCTTAGATCTTATTACTGTTTTTCTTTTACTTTTTATTGTTGAATGTAACTGGGACCCTGTGTACATAATCTCGTTTCATCACATGTACCACATGCGGTGCAAATGACAATAAAGATTCTCTGACTCTGACTCTGACAGCACAATAAACAACGTTACATGATAAAAACGAAGCAACCGTTGTTTTGTGCTAAGGTTTTCTAGCCACAGGCTAATTTGCAATCCCAGTCCTTGGTTGGACTTTTATATAAAAACAGCTCAAACAAAATAAAAATGTACCGGTAAGTAAAATTAAACAGTTCCCTCACGCACACGCCTGCTCCTCCATCACCATGGGGTTCAGTGTTCACAGGCTTGGTTTTGTTTCAGCCATTTTTTTCTCCTGGGAATTAAAAACTCTAAGATCTGTTAATGTTTTTATTGCTGATGGTAAGCTGTTTAAAATATGAGGGCCTTTAAATGAGAAGGAACTTTGACCAAATTATGTTTTGTATTTTGCAGGTTTGCAGCCTCCATCAACTGCACCTCTTGTTGCAACTCCTGAGCTGCTGACTTTTAAAATCATTCTGCTCACAGCTCTGGGGCAAGACCATTAATGCATTTAAAAGACAATTTTAAACAAGAAAATTTAAAAAAAATTGTCATAGCTTAAGAAATTATATTTCTCTAGTATTTTACAGTGGTGCCACTTTAATGGTTTTTGGTCTAAAACGTTCAGTGCTTGTGAACACAACATCCTCATAGGTTTTAAAGCAGACTGAGTTGCTTGGCTCCAGACAACGACACAATATGAGAAATGAGACAGAATCATGGCATGTACCGTATTTTTCGGAGTATAGGTCGCACCCGAGTATAAGTCGCACCTACGTCAAAATGTGGACCGTGTTTAGCTCTGCTGCAAATGTCTCTTCCACAGGAGTGCACAGCAAGGCTTTTAAGAAGATTAACACTTAAAAACAATTAATTGTTTGATAAAATGTTTGATAAAAATATAGCAAATATGTGTCTGAGCTGAACTTTTCTTTAATAAATGAATAATTTTAGCAGGATAAACACCTAAAAATATATTTGTTAGCTGACATTATTGTAAGAGTGTGTCTCAGTTTAATTTTTGTTAATAAATGATTACAAATCAGCTTATTTTACAAAAAAGCCATAAATAGGTCGCACCTGAGTATAGGTCGCAGGGCATGAAAAAATGATAAAAAGGTGCGACCTATACTCCGAAAAATACGGTAGGTACAACTGAGCAGATTTTCCACATAAACATGATCTTATAAGGCGAAAACAATTTATGTTTGTCTTAATGGTTTTAAACACTTTCCTAATGTGAGCCTCAAAATTAAGGTGGGAATCTAGAATGACACCCAGATATTTAAACTCTTCCACTTTTGGGATTTTTTTTCTGATCAATCACAATCAAAAAGTTACAGACTTTACACCGGATAGTGAAACACACTGAGACTGTTTTATTGCAGCTCAGAGTCAAACAGTGATTCTCAAACCACTGAGACACTCCCTCCATCTCCCTGTGTATTCAGATTAAATAATTTGAATGTATCGCTTACGGGCACAATCTGTTCACGACAAGCGTTTATGCAGCTTTCGAACAGAAGTACTGACATGCGCAGAGTGGTAAAACACAGAAGAGGAAGTTCTACTTTCGATTTACTTCAGGGATGAACGTAAACAAACCGGAGCGCCGAGCGCCCAAAATGGACCCGCGACAGGTTTTAATGACGGTGGAGACGTTACTGCACTCCCTGACTGAGCTACAGATAATACTGTACAGATAATTTTGAGCTCTTTCAAAGTTTCTAGTAGAAATGTTGTATCGCTCACAGACTAGTTTTGCTTCACCGACATGCTAAAATTATTAGCATTAGCCAGGCGGAAATGACATAGGTCGCACATGCACAGTCAGGCCAGTTTTTCACCATCAGATAAAAATGAACAGTGTTTACATGCGCACTGTTCGGGTTATGAATCTGCATAAACCACCCGTCGCATTCTGATAACAAATTCTTGCGGATCGAGCTGAATAAACAAAAAATAATCTGAATGGGGTGTTTACATGACACATTTTTATTCCGAATGGTCGTTTAGTCCGATTACTTATGTCCATGTAAACATAGCTAATGTGACTGATCCATAAGGATGGGAGCCGAATGCCATTTATTTTAAATATCTGCCAACCAACCTAGTGAACTATTGTTTTTTTTCTCTTATTTCAGCTCCTTTATCATTTATTTTACATTATATTTAGAATTCCTGAACCATTTGAAAGGTTTGTTGAAGTTTATTTTGTCATGTTTAACCAAAGCTGTCAACCTATTGTTTTAGTCGGTTTCAAGTATCTTCATTATTATTTATTTTACATTGGGTGTTATACTCAAAATTGCAATGACTGAACAAAACAAAGTTGTGTTGTTTTTACATGTCTGACCAAGCTTGTGAAGCTATTTGTGTTGAAGTGTGCTGTACTGGTGCAGTTTTCAATAAAATTGTAATTCAGTACATTTACGTCTGCGTTTAAAAAACAAATGTTTTAAGTTAATTCCACACTCACCCCCGTATCAGATCAGTATCTGTATCAACCGATACTAAAACACAGGTATCAGAAGTGAAAAAAGTGGATTGGTGCATCCCTCATAAGCAGTCGACGTATTTTAGATAAAATAACTTACAGCTCAAACTGTGATTTACTTACACAGCAAACTAGAGAACGTATTAAATGTATCACCACCTTATAAATGTGACAACTACCGGTAGTTTCTACATTTTCCTAAACATTCTGCAATTTCGTTTACCGGCAAAGTTAGACAGCAATGCACGAGTGTGTGTGTTTGGGGTGTAATGATCCCCGTCTGTTTGCTGCTTCTGGCTCTCAGAGCAGGAAGCAGAAACACCTGCATCACTGTTTGTCAACCTGTGTGCATGAGGAAAACTGAGGTGGCTGCTGTTTCCGTGCCAGCCGTCCGGATGCTTTCTCTGCACATTTTTCATCCCTTCATGCGCCACCCCCATCCTCTGCCAGTGTGTGCGTAAAGATGTATTACTGAGCTTCAGGTGCCAAAAGTCCCATCACAACCAGTGACAGGTCACACAGGTCCAAACAGACGACGAGTGTGGAAACATTTTCCAAAGTTACTGCACACTGAGGGCAATATTCAGTGATGGAGGTTAAAATGAACAATCGAAACATTTCTACATAGTCTGAATGCACAAGTTCAATCCATATAAAGAGTTAAAATGTGTACTATATTATATACCCCTAATATATATATATATATATATATATATATATATATATATATATATATATATATATACAGGTAACCCCCGACCTACGACCCCATCGACCTGCGAACCACGGGACCTACGAACATATCATATTTAATAAAAATATGAATTTAAAAAAAAAAAAAAAAAATTTTTTTTTTTTTTTGTGTTTAAATGTTCTTAATTTCATGTGTACATCACTTTGTTGCAGCTCTGGTTGTTTTAAAGGCTTTATAAATAATAATTATGATAAAAAAGATCATTTCTGATCATTTTTGAGCAATTTTTGAGCAATTTTGGGCAACAGGAAGTAGGTCTTCAGTTTACACGGTCACAAATTAATGTAGAACACCGGACGCTATTTTAGGTTCAGTCACTGGGGTCTCCGGTCACAAATTAATGTAGAACACCGGACGCCATCTTAGGTTAGCTGCCGAGAGCCGGACGAAGACTGGTGACCAGGATGGCTTCATATGGATTAATTACTAGCTGGAAACGTCTCTGTGAACTTTGTGGATGTCTCAGGCAGCAGCGGATTTATCGCCGATCGTGCCAGGCCGCCGTGCGAACACCTCCGGCCGGCCTGGCTACACCTCCGGCCTGGCTAGCTCCAGAGCTAACACTGGAGCTAACACGGGAGCCGGCCTTTTGAACACTGGTGACCAGGATCGCATCATATGGATTAATTACTAGCTGGAATAGCTCTGTGGACGTCTCAGGCTGGAGCAGCGGCTGGAGCAGCAGCTGCAGATTGATCGCGCCGCCGCTCCAACACTAGCTCATGGCTTGGCTAGCAGAAGCTAGCCAGCTAGCTAACACAGGTCTGGAGCAGCTGCGGTGGCTTGCCGGCCCCCGCGCTGCTTGGCCCGAAAACAATCAACGCATGGCAACCTATGTCGGCTTTGACCATCTCAAAGTAAGAAAATATATTTTTATTTATTCTGTAAATGTGAATAGCAATGTTTAACATTACAGTACACTACTTTACATGCTTAAATGTGTGCGCGCGCTCCGTTAGCATGATAAATAAAGGTTGAATGAATGAATGAATGAATAATTTTTTTTTTTTAATATAATTTTCACCCCCTACCTACGAACGGATCGAGCTGCGAACGGTTCTTAGGTCCCAAACTCGTTCGTAGGTCGGGGGTTCCCTGTATATATATATATATATATATATATATATTGTATGTATGTATGTATGTATGTATGTATATGTATGTATAAACATTTTAAATACAATGTAAGCATCTCAAATGTTGAAACAAAGAAATTGTATCATTTTGGGGGAATTTTTTTAATTTTATTTTATGGCAACAACACATTTCAAAGTTGGGTCCTACAGCTAACCTGATGCCAATCAATCAATCCATTAATCCAGCAATCCATCCTTCATCTTTACCCACTTTTTCCTTTTCGGGTCACTGGTGCCCATGTCCAGCCATCACTATGTGAGAGGTGGGGGACACCCTGGACAGGTCTCCAATCCATCACAGGGACACACAGAGACCCAATTACTGTAATTTAACTACGGTAATTGAAAAATGCTTCTCCAGCTGATTCTTATATATATTAGGCACTTTTACAAACTTTTGTTGCCTCTGTCCCAGCTTTTTGATGATGTGTTGCTGCCTTAAAATTATCCTGTTTTATTTGCCAAAGATGACACAATGTCTTATTTTAAACATTTGGTATGTTGATCATTTTCCATTATGAATATAATGTGGTGTTATGAGATTTAAAAATGTTTGCATCTTGTTTTTATTTACATTTTAGACAAATGGTAAATGGACTGTACTTATATAGCACCTTTCTATCTTATCAAGACAATCAAAGCGCTTTACATCACAACCTGTGCCCTCATTTACCCATTCATACAGCACTCTACTACATCTATACAGAGACTAATCAGTGCTTTATCACATTCTTACACTGATGGGACACACATTGGAGGCAATGAGGGATTCAGCGTCTTGCCCAGGGACACTTGGGCATGTGACTGCTGGTGGAATCGAACCTCCAACTCTTGCATTTGGGGACAACTGCTGTAACCACTCATCCACAGCCCTGACAACATCCCAAGTTTATTGGAAGTGGGTTTGTAGAGGGTTGGTCAAAGCGAGCGGTGCTGAAGATTACATTTAAAGACTTACTTGTTGCAGTCGTTGAAGAGCTCCTTACACGGACTCTGCTCCAATCTCTCCCGGCACCGAGCAATAACATCCTGGGGAACGTCGGGCAGATGGGCCGCTGACTTCACGGTTAAACAGACCATAAAAAAGTGTGAGACAGGCAGGGGAAAAATAAATAAGACAAAAGCAGAGTAAGATGTTTAATGTTAAAATAAAAAAAGCTGAAGATTTTAACAAACAAGTCCGTAATGGAAAATATACAATGTTTCAGGCCTGTTTTTGACCATTCTTGAGCGGTTTTGGCCCCTAACGCAGAATTCATTCAAGTTTGACAAGTCTGAGCATTCCATCATGTCATTATTTATTTAAAGAATAAGCCAAAATGCAGAAAGGGTGCAAGAAAAACTCAGGACCAATTTTAGTAACGGTTAGTAACGTCAATGTCCCCCGACACTGAAGAAGTTTTTGAGATGAGTGTTGTTCTGGGCTGGAATGGAACAGGGAATGCAAGTAAAAATGTTTTTGGTTTAAGATATTCAAGTGAGTGCGAGTTAAACTGTGTAGATTAGAAGAACAGAGGTAGGTTATGGTTTTTCTTGTCCGAGGCAGTGCTGAGTGATGGACACCATACTGATCTTCAGCCCACCCATTCATTTGAGGAAACTGTACTTTTAAGCAATATAAAACCTGAAAAGCATAGTTTCCTCAAATGATAACGGTAGTCTGTTACATATACAGTATAAGGTGATGGCCATCTTGGATTTTGACGTGGTAACGCAATTTTTGAAAGGAAAATTTCTTATGCCTAGATGCAGCCACACACACAAAAAAAGAAGTACAGTACCGTATTTTCCGAACTATAGGTTGTGGCTTTTTATCATTTTTTCATGGCCTGCGACCTATAGTCAGGTGCGACCTATATATGGCTTTTTATAAAATAAGCTGATTTGTAATCATTTATTAACAAAAATTAAACTGAGACACTCTTACAATAATGTCAGCTAACAAATATTTTTTTTAGGTGTTTATCCTGCTAAAATTATTCATTTATTAAAGAAAAGTTCAGCTCAGACACATATTTGCTATAATTTTTTATCAAACAATTAATTGTTTTTAAGTGTTAATCTTCTTAAAAGCCTTGCTGTGCGCTCCTGTGGAAGAGACATTTGCAGCAGAGCTAAACACGGTCCACATTTTGACTTGAGGCCAGCGCAGAGCTCTGCGCTGGACCCCCCGCGCCTTGCGCGCACGCTACGCATGGGGGGTTCACAGCAGAGCACAGCGTGAAGCAGCCTGTGGCTCCAACGTTTTCGCTCCAAATACTTGATGTCATTTGAGCAGAAGCAGGGCGGAGCGTTTAGCTACGGGACAAATTGAGGTCGCTGATTGGTCATTTGCTGACAGCCTACTGATTTGATTGACAGGTCGGGTCTGAGAACAAGTTCATTCATTCCTCCTCATCGGAGGAGGAAGTGAATGGTGACCGCTTCAAGCGATCACTTGACTTTTGGCAAAAAAACAAAAGAAAAGTCCAGATCAGCGATGAAGAAGAGGAATTTAATTCATTTGTGTGTCACACAAAACAGTCCGCCACCAGGGCAGTTTATTGAGAGACACCGCGCGCGCGTGAGCGGTCGTAAAATTTGAGCTTGGCGCGTTCGCGCGAGCGTTCAAAGGCTTGTGCCGCGGCGCTCGCTCAAGCGTGGCACCGCGTGGCCTCGCGCTCGCGCGGAGCTATGCCTCGCCCTATAGGTGTGACCTATATTCAGGTGCGACATATATATGGATTTTTCCAATTCTTTGGCAATAATTTAGCCTGGTTAAAACCAGACCCTTGTCCTTCACTTCGCTTCGGACTAGGGTCTGGGACTTCTCCCATACAGAAGGATTTCTCCGGTAGATTTTTGACCGGACCTATCAGAGAACAGGAGGGGCGGAGTTTTTGGCCCCTAACCCACGCCCCCACCTGTCCCAGCGCGCAGCCAGCAGCGAGCAGCCGCATGTTCTCATTCAAAGCGATGCAGGACTGTTTTATATGTGACACAAATGTATTAAATTCCCCTTCTTAATCCCTTATCTGGAGTTTTCTTTTGTTTTTTTTGCCAAAAGTCAAGTGATCGCTCCCTCCTCCTCCTCCTCTCCCTCCGCCTCATCAGCGGAGGGAGAGGAGGAGGAGGAGGGAGCAAAAAAATATCCACCGAGTGGTTTCTGAGCTATTTATCTGAATAGCCTGGCCTCGCCAGGCTAAACTAACAAAACTCCGCCTTCTGTTCTCTGATTGGTCCATTCAAAAATCTACCGGAGAAATCCTTGTCTATGACAGAAGTCCCAGACCCTAGTACAAAGCGAAGTGAAGGACAAGGGTCTGGTTTTAACCAGGCTAAGTTCTAAGCAGTTTTTGGCCAATTTCACATTTTTTCAGATTATTTCAACTTTTTTGTGCTCATTATTGCTTCTTTTAACATACCGGTAAGTGGGCAAACGTGTTCTTTCTGCTTTCTTCTTTTAAATTAAGCTTGTTATACATTTTCAGCTACCCTTTTAGCAATTCTGTAGCTAATTTCAGCAGTTTTCATATAAAATCAAGCTTTTCATGATAATTTCTGCTACTTTCAGCCAAATTTACTTTACTTTTTTTTTTTTTTTTCT